>SJYC01027893.1:0-19833 GCA_006408675.1 Madoqua kirkii | reverse complement strand
ATCTTGCTTCATTTGTGTTACTATGGTAATTATGATTTACAGAAATTAACACAGGAAGAAAATTTAGGTATTTAGGTACAATTATGGATTTCATTATAGATGAATATTTTCCAATTACAATAAGATTTCTGGGGAACTAATTTATATAAAGAAGTATTATGATATTTAATTTTCACAAGATGAACCTGGTCATTATTTTATAAGGGAGAATATTTCAAGTGAAGTGACGATTTTGTTTTCAACAATAGTATGCACCATTTTGTCCTGAAATCTCTTTAATGGCTGGCTTTTTCTTTTTTTTACTGATAATACAGATGTAAAAAGTAGAAAATTTCGAATTTTCACCCCACCTACCAAAAATCACCACTATTTAGCTATTTCTTTTTGAATCAACATGTATAATGCACTTGATTTGCACTCTAATTAACACATTGTCTTAAGGGAAAAAAAGAGAAAAGAACAAAACAGAACTGATTACTGGGCACTGTGGTTATCTTTTGTTAGTTGTTCTCTGGAAATGTAATCCTTTGGGTTCTGAACAGCAATCATTAATTAATTGTAAGTCAAGCAAGGGGAGTGTGGACGGGCTACTTCATGCTCTGTGCACTGGACCAGGAAAATATCTATAGAAAATAAAGCTTTATGTGATAGTGGAACTATAAACAAAGAGAGAAGAGAAAGGAAGAGAGAACAAAAGGATGACAAAAGTCAAGGAAATAAACAAGAAAGTAATCATATTGTGTAAGAATAATGTCAAAGCATGAGAGGGTGGGGGTCAGCGAAAGCATGAAAGTCTGGTCACATCGAAGGCTGAGATATCAGTGGAGTCAAAACTGGCAGGTAAGAAGAAGTGAGCTGGAGAGAAAGCAAAGAGAAGAATTCATCAGGTTTAGACAATGTAGGGATGGTAACCACTGCAGAGTTAAGTCCTCTGGGACAGCAGTGACGATGGCTAAGGCCAACCAGAGGGACCATCGTAGGAAAGGAGTTCTGGAGGCTGGGCAGCATGGCTTTCAGGAAAGTCAGCTACACGTCCACTGAAGTCACCAAGGACTGGGAAGTATGGAGTGCGTCTCTACACCAGGGCCAATTCACCGAGGACGAGGAGGGACGGGCCCGAAGCCGATAGATGGCAAGGACACTCGGTCGGTGGATGCTATAAGCTGGTGGCCTGGGAAGCCAAGGGGAGGGCTGTTTGGGAAGGAGAAGGGTCTGAGGTCAGGATGTGGGGCAGAGAGGACACCTGCCCCACCTCCAGGCAGGCAGAGGACAGTGAGAGGCCCTGCGGGCTAAGCAGGAAGCGGTAGGAGACTCAGAACATGGGAGAGTGCAGGGGGTGTAGAAGATGCTGCGGACAACTGACAAGGGATTCCAGAAAACACAGGAGACAGTCCCAGTGACTGAAGAAGGGCGAGCACAGGAGACAGGATGGGGGTACTCAGAGCATCAGGAGGGTGAGGAGCCAACAGAGTCCCTTGCTTAAGGGAGGTCACTGGATGGCCGTAGGAGCATGAGGCTAGTCCAGGTGGGTTCCGTGGAGGTGAGGCTGTGAGTCGGTAGGTGTGAAGCAGCGGTCACTGGACACTGTCAGCTTTGTCTCCTCCAAGTGAACTGCTCCAGCTGCTCCACTCTCTCCAGACCATCAGGGCTTGAGTCTCACCTGGTGGCTCCTCCTTGAGCATGCAGGCATGCTTGCTAAGTCGCTTCAGTCGTGTCCAACTCTTTGTGACCATTGCTCACTGGGCTCTTCTGTCCATGGGATTCTCCAGGCAAGAGTACTGGAGTGGGCTACTGTGCCCTCTTCCAGGGGATCTTCCTGATCCAGGGACTGAATCCAAGTCTCTTATGTCTCCTGCATTGATAGTCCGGTTCTTTACCACTGGCGCCACCTGGGAAGCCCCCTTTGAGCATCCAAGCAGGATCTTATTCCTCTCATTTAAAATCTCTCTCTATGCCATGTCTCCTTGCTAGGTATTGCCTTATCTCTTCACACACCTTTACAGAAAACTGTCCAAATAGTGTCCTGTACTCCCTGTTTCCTCAGGGGCTCTCACATCAGCCTGCCAGGCACGCACACCCTCCATTCAATTATTAATAAAACCGTCCTCCTCAACATCAACCATCTCCACGTCGTTCAACCCAAAGAATGTGACCTCATCATTCTTATCTATTGGGATGTTTGGGATCAGTGGTTGTGTTCTTGTCCCTCAACTTCAAGGATATTTCTCTGCTTGCTTCCTTCTTTTTTAGTGGTTTCCTTTTTCCACATTTTTTTTTCTCTTTGCTAGTCCTTCCTTTTAAGAGCTCAGCCCTGAAGCTCAAGAATAAGACAGCACTCTTTTCCTTGATCTCTTCTGCCCTGCTTACTACTACTTCTCACATCACACCTATTACTTGTAACTTGACATGTGATTTATTTAAGATATCTACTTTCTATCTTCTCCATGGAAAAAGTCAGCTCCACAATGGTAAAGATCTTGGTCTATTTTGTTCACTGATCTTTCCCAACCATCTATATCTGTGCCTGGTAAATGGATGCAGAGTCAATATTTACGGAAGAAGTGATTCCACTCCTGTGCATAGATCCAGACAAAATTATAATTCAAAAATATACATGTATCCCACATTCATAGCAGCACTAGTCACACTGTCAAGACACAGAAACAATCTAAATGTCCATCAATGGAGGAATGGGTAAAGAAGATGTGGTACAAACATACAATGAATATTACTCAGCCATAAGAAGGAATGGAATAATGCCATTTGTAGCAACATGGGTGGACCCAGACATTATCACACTAAGTGAAGTAAATCAAAAAGATAAAGACAGATACTATATAATATCATTTACATGTAGAAGCTAAAATATGACAAAAATGAACTTATCTACAACACAGAAACAGACTCAAAGATTCACAGACACAGAGAACAGACTTGTCGTTGCCAAGGAGGAGGCATTGACTGGGAGTTTGGGATCAGTAGATGCAAACCATGATACATAGAATGGATATACAACAAGGCCCTACTGTATAGCACAGGGGGCTGTTAGCATATTCAGTATCCTGTGACAGATCATAGTGGAACAAATATAAAAAAGAATTTACAATATATATGTGTGTATAATTGATTTACTTTGCTGTACAACCTGGTTCATAAAGAATCCGCCTGCAACGGAGGAGACCTTGGTCAATTCCTAGGTCAGAAAGATCCTCTATACAGACTCAAAGATTCACAGACACAGAGAACAGACTTGTCGTTGCCAAGGAGGAGGCATTGACTGGGAGTTTGGGATCAGTAGATGCAAACCATGATACATAGAATGGATATACAACAAGGCCCTACTGTATAGCACAGGGGGCTGTTAGCATATTCAGTATCCTGTGACAGATCATAGTGGAACAAATATAAAAAAGAATTTACAATATATATGTGTGTATAATTGATTTACTTTGCTGTACAACCTGGTTCATAAAGAATCCGCCTGCAACGGAGGAGACCTTGGTTCAATTCCTAGGTCAGAAAGATCCTCTAAAGAAGGGATAGGCTATCCACTCCAGTATTCTTGGGCTTCCCTTGTGGCTCAGCTGGTAAAGAATCCGCCTGCCATGTGGGAGACCTGGGTTCAATCTCTGTGTTAGGAAGACCCCCTGGAGAAGGGAAAGGGTACCCACTCCATTATTCTGGCCTGGAGAATTCCATGGACTGTATAGTCTATGGGGTGTCAAAGAGTCGGACATGACTGAGCAACTTTCACTTTCACAACAAAGATTAACATTATAAATCAACGATAGGTCGACAAAAAATAAAATGAAAAACACTATACAAATTCACTAAATAGAACTTGAAAAAATTTTACAGAAGGAAGGAGTAAGAGACATGAAGAAGAATATTCATTGTAGTATGGTATTCAGTACTCTCAAACTGGGAAATAAATACTTTTCATCAGCAATAGAATTGAGAAGTTGTGATATATTCACACAATGGAATTCTGTACTACAAACAAAGAAAATGATTCACAATACACATAACACAGATGAAAGAAGTTAGTCACAAAAGAAGATATTTACTTTGACTCCATTGACAAAATATTCAAAAACACATAAAATCAAACATTATAGCATTTAGAGATTTAAAATGTGATAAAACTGTAAAGAAAAGCAAAGGAATTGTAAGCACAAAATTAATGATGAGTATTATCTTAGGCTGAGGAGGGAATGGATGAGATCAGGAAGGCATACAATGGTAATGCTATCATATTCTCTTTTTTAAATTGGATGGTGGGAATACAAGTGTTTGTTAAATTGTTATTTTTATACTGAATGACTTATAAATAAACATTACTTTATAATCAATAAAATTTGGTATAATTAAAATTTTATATCTTTTATATACATATATGTAAAATATATTTACATGTAAATATATGTAAAATATAAATCTTAAATTTAAAAAAATGAGATAAGGAGAGGACACTTATCACAAGGAGGAGGCACAGGGCCCCTGTGAACACCATTCTTGGACACTTCAGGCTGACTTCCCCTGACCTGGGGGATTACAAAGCACGCAGTGAGAGCTCAGAAACTTTGACAAGCATCACTTTCTAAAACTCGACCACATTCAATTAGTCCTCCCAACTATATAATATTTTGTATTTTCAGGAAATATAAGAAAAGGCAGCATGTCAACTAACAATGGGAAGAAATCGACATTGTTTTCTGCAGTCCCTTTGTCTAAACCAGCTCTTTACCATCTGAACCACCAGGGAATCCCATAGTATGATTCAGTCTCACTCAATGATTTGGTTACATCAGGAGAATAAACTAAATTTGGTCACTTACTTATGTAATTATTTACTTATTTTCAAAGAAAAGCCTTATTTTTTTCATGTTTATCTTCCTTAATATTTTCTCTGCCAAATATCAAGTTATTTTAAGTTAGCTAGCATAAGTAAAAACAATTACATTATTTTCTCTAATTAGAAAAAAAAACTAAATTAAAAAAGAAGGCAATGCTAATACTTGGGAACATTGAAAAACTTCAAAACATTAAATCAATAATCCTGTTATAATAAAACTTTAGTAGAATGCATTGCATCTTTTTTTTGGTTGTTGTAATTTTCTTTGAGATAAATGATTTTCCTTTGAATACCTCAATTTGCCTTGAAATTGCAGTTAAGGGATAAAAGTCTCATATTTCTAGGGGCTTTTCATGCAGATACTAAAGATTATCAAAATAGTAAAACTCTGAAATTACTTGTGGAATTCATAATTGCACAGATTTTAAGATACAGATAAGGCAGCATCATTTCACTGCACAGTTTTAATGGCAGTTTCACCTCTGCACTGAGCTGTTCAACCTCCCTCCACTACAATTTTCTGCTCTGTTTGTCAGTCAGTCCCTCAGACTTTAAGATACAGAATCTGGACATAGTAGAAGAGAGGACGTGGGAGAGAAGAAGCCAGGAGGGACAGAGTGGGGGCAAGGAGCACAGAGAGAGAAGTATCTGGCTGGGGAGAGGACTGATGAGGAAGAGCAAGAATCCAGAAAGGCAGCGCGGGCAGTGCAGAGAGGAGCTGTCATGATGGAGACCACAGTTCAGGTCAGCACTGTTCATCATATTAGAAGGAGAGGAAGTGTTAGTCGCTCGGTTGTGTCCACCTCTTTGTGACTGCATGGACTGTACCCCACCAGGCTCCTCTGTCCATAGAATTCTCCAGGCAAGAGTACTGGAGTGGGTTGCCATTTCCTTCTCCAGGGGATCTTCCCAACCTGGGGATTGAATTCAGGTCTCTTATATTGCAGGTAGATTCTTTATGATCTGAGTCATGAGGGTAGCCCTGTTCATTATATTATTGCTATTTTAAAAAATGAAGACACAGAGTTGCTAAATAAATGCTGATCCAGCGTAAGATGAGAAAGTGTATAGACATTAGTGTTAGTCACTCAGCTGTGTCCAACTCTTAAGAACCCATGGACTGTAGACCACCAGGCTCCTCTGTTCATGGGCTTCTTCAGGCAAGAATACTGGAGTGGGTGCCACTGTCTTCTCCAGGGGATCTTCCTGACTTAGGGACTGAAGCTGGGTCACCTGCATTGCAGGTAGATTCTCTACCATCTGAGCCACCAGGGAAGCCATTACAGTTACTAGATTTCCAAAACAGAAATCTTTGTAATGTTATATTCAGTAGAAATAGCACAAGTTCCTACAAAATATACAGTCATACATATACCTAGTTATTAATAAGGAAAGACACAATCACATACATATTCAGAGGGAGAAAAATGGAACAGTCCAAAAGTAAAGAGTATTTATCATCTACCACTGAAGCTCTATTTTTACCAATACAAAATTGTAAAGTAATTAACCTCCAATTAAAATAAATAAATTTATATTAAAAAACAAAATATAGTCTCTATTTTCAAAATTTTGCTAATGAATTATTTTCAATGAAGCAAAAATATTTTAAAAGGTCTAATGGGCATGGCAAAAATATTTATAAAAGAAGAAATAATCAAATAATTTATTATGTTACAGTAAAATCCTTATTTGCAAAAATTAAAGTCCAGGTACTTAAAATAAAAATCAGCATTCAAAAATGAAGATCATGGCATCCAGTCCCATCACTTCATGCAAATAGATGGGGAAAAGTGGAAATTTTCTTGGGCTCCAAAATCACTGCGGATGGTGGCTGCAGCCACAGAATTAAAAGATGCTTGCTCCTTGGAAGGAAAGCTATGAGAAACCTAGAAACCATATTAAAAAGCAAAGACATCATTTTGCCAACAAAGGTTGATATAGTAAAGGCTGTGTAAAAGCAGTTATGTACAAATGTGAGAGGTGGACCAGAAAGAAGGCTGAATGCTGAACAATTACAGCTTTTGAGTTGTGATATCGGAGAAGACTCTTGAGAGTCCCTTGGATCGCAAGAAGATCAAGCCAGTCAGTCCTAAAGGAAATCAGACCTGAATATTCATTGGAAGGATTGAAGCTGAAGCTCCGAATTTTTGGCCACCTGATGTGAAGAGCCAACTCAATGCAAAAGACTCTGATGCTGGACAAGATTTAGGACAAGAGGAGAAAGGAGCAGCAGAGGATGAGATGGTTAGATAGTATCACTGACTCAATGGACATGAATTTGAGCAAACTCTGTGAGCTAGTGAAGGAGAGGAAAGCCTAGTGGGCTGCAGTCCATAAAGTCACAGTTTGACACGACTTAGTGACTGAACAATAACAAATATATATTTATACGAAGAGAGAGAGAAAGAGAGAAACAGTCATATCCCATGCAGGTTTGGAAGGCAAAACAAAGTAAGTGCATACAGTATGAAGAATAAACATTTAAATCTTAGGAATTATGTCTTCAGGGAGCTATGAGCTAGCTGTGAAGTGTAAGGCTCACATATTGAGAAATGTATTTTTGAATTACCATTTTGCCTCTATAGACGTTAATGAGTTTAACAGAAGTATCAATTAATTGAGTTCTAGTTGGTGTAATGCTAGATGACTGAATATGCCAGTTCTTACGATAGTTTACTATTTGAAACATGGGTTTAATTTTCCTGATTTCATTAGTCATAACTGTTATGCACCATATAATGATGTGACCATTTTCTTCTCCTCACAGGGTCTCATCGTAATGGCTCATGCAGTATTAAATTCCAGTCTGTTGAACTGGAGCACAGCTGTGCTTTCTGTAGAGTGCTTCCTCATGGTGCTTTATGAAGACTTCACTTTCTCAGAGTTTAGCTCCATTTATTATTGCTTTTGGAAAAGCTTGTCTGGTTTTCTGGCTTTCTCATCTATAGAGCCTATCTTTTAATTTAGTAGGTTCATAATACAAGTGTATACTTCTTCTATTTTTTCTTTCTTTCATATTGTTTTTCCCTTCTTGTTTTTTTTGTGTTTAATTATGAAAGCATGATAAAACATCTACAAGAGACTTGGAAAATACAGAATAAAGTTACATATAGTGCCACTGTACAATTATTTTAAAGTAGATATTTAGTTAGAATTTTAATATCAAACTATAAAAACTATAGAATGAATAGATAGAAAAGTAGAATGATATAGTTGACCTGAAAACATGTACCAATTCAACATAATTAAGATTTAACAGTTTTCACTCACCAGCAGTGTAAGAATTCAATTTAAGTTCCCACAGACTACAAATCAGGGACATGACATCTCAACATTCTCCGACATTTACATCATTACCACCATCCTATTAACACACTGTCCTAACAGTCCCTTCTGTGTAAGGATGAGAACCATGTCAAGACCAAATGTGACTTCACCACTACACACTCAGAAATAGCTGATTATTGTCTCACTAGGCTGTGAGTATGGTGAACCGTGTTGTAACTGACCTCCCTCTGAAGTCCCTCTCCACAGCAGAGTAAGCAATTATGCACCAACAAACTCAGGAATGCCTACTGAGTAATGAAACATGGGTAGAAAGTGCATGGCGTTTCCCAGCAGTCTTTCAGCACCAGAGCTGGATTTGTCTTGTCTTCCCCTCTACTTGGACACCAAGCACATCAGATCCAGGCTTCACTTCTGGCTGGGGCTCTGAAGGAAGCTGGGGAACAGAGGAGGGGACAGAGTCCACGCTGAGCCACACAGATACACATTCAGGGAGAAACCCATGTCGCCACCTGGACATGGAGGCCGTATGTTAATGCAGCATCCCCCAGCTGTCCTGACATCTATGAAGAACCAGGTGGTATTCAGAAGTGTTCTTTTTACATGGAGAGAAGTCTATTTTAAAGTTGTGGTGATGATTCAGTTCAGTTCAGTCACTCAGTCACGTCCGATTCTTTGCGACTCCATGAATCACAGCACGCCAGGCCTCCATGTCCATCACCATCCCCCAAAATTCATGTCTATTGAGTTGGTGATGCCATCCAGCCATCTCATCCTTGGTCGTCCCCTTCTTCTCCTGCCCCCAATCCCTCACAGCATCAGATTCTTTTCCAATGAGTCAACTCTTCGCATGAGATGGCCAAAGTACTGGAGTTTCAGCTTTAGCATCATTCCTTCCAAAGAACACCCAGGGCTGATCTCCTTTAGAATGGACTGGTTGTATCACCTTGAAGTCCAAGGGATTCTCAAGAGTCTTCTCCAACACCACAGTTCAAAAGCATCAGTTCTTCAGTGCTCAGCTTTCTTCACAGTCCAACTCTCACATTCATACATGACCACAGGAAAAACATAGCCTTGACTAGACGGACCTTAGTTGGCAAAGTAATGTCTCTGCTTTGCAATATGTTATCTAGGTGGGTCCTAACTTTCCCTCCGAGGAGTAAGCTTCTTTTAATTTCATGGCTGCAGTCACCATCTGCAGTGATTTTGGAGCCCCTAAAAATAAAGTCTTACAGTGTTTCCACTGTTTCCTCATCTATTTCCCATGAAGTGATGGGGCCAGATGCCATGATCTTCGTTTTCTAAATGTTGAGCTTTAAGCCAACTTTTTCACTCTCCTCTTTCACTTTCATCAAGAGGCTTTTTAGCTCCTCTTTACTTTCTGCCATAAGGGTGGTGTCATCTCCATATCTGAGGTTATTGATATTTCTCCTGGCAATCTTGCTTCCAGCTTGTGCTTCTTCAAGCCCAGCATTTCTCATGATGTACTCTGCATATAAGTTAAATAAGCAGGGTGACAATATACAGCCTTGACGTACTCCTTTTCCTATTTGGAACCAGTCTGTGGTCCCATGTCCAGTTCTAACTGTTGCTTCCTGACCTGCATATAGGCTTCTAAAGAGGCAGGTCAGGTGGTCTGGTATTCCGATCTCTTTCAGAATTTTCCACAGTTTATTGTGATCCACACAGTCAAACGCTTTGGCATAGTCAACAAAGCAGAAATAGATGTTTTTCTGGAACTCTCTTGCTTTTTCAATGATCCAGAGAATGTTGGCAATTGGATCTCTGGTTCTTCTGCCTTTTCGAAAACCATCTTGAACATCTGAAGTTCATGGTTTATGTATTGCTGAAGCCTGGCTTGGAGAATTTTGAACATGACTTTACTAGCATGTGAGATGAGTTAAATTGTGTGGTAATTGAGCATTCTTTGGCATTGCCTTTCTTTGGGATTGGAATGAAAACTGACCTTTTCCAGTCCTGTGGCCACTGCTGAGTTTTCCAAATTTGCTGACATATTGAATGCAGCACTTTCACAGCATCATCTTTCAGGATTTGACATAGCTCACCTTGAATTCCATCACCTCCACTAGCTGTGTTCATAGTGATGCTTTCTAAGGCCCACTTGACTTCACATTCCAGGATGTCTGGCTCTAGATAAGTGATCACACCATTGTGATTATCTAGGCTGTGAAGATCTTTTTTGTACAGTTCTTCTGTGTATTCTGCTACCTCTTAATATCTTCTGCTTCTGTTAGGTCCATACCATTTCTGTCCTTTACCAAGCCCATCTTTGCAAGAAATGTTCCCTTGGTATCTCTAATTTTCTTGAAGAGATCTCCAGTCTTTCCCATTCTGTTGTTTTCCTCTATGTCTTTGCATTGATTGCTGAGGAAGGCTTTCTTATCTTTTCTTGCTATTCTTTGTAACTCTGCATTCAGATGCTTCCGTCTTTCCTTTTCTCCTTTGCTTTTTGCTTCTCTCCTTTTCACAGCTATCTGTAAGGCCTCGCCATACAGCCGTTTTGCTTTTTTGCATTTCTTTTCCATGGGGATGGTCTTGATCCCTGTCTCCTGTACAGTGTCACGAATCTCATTCCATAGTTCATCAGGCATTCTATCTATCAGATCTAGGCCCTTAAATCTATTTCTCACTTCCACTGTATAATCATAAGGGATTTGATTTAGGTCATATCTGAATGGTCTAGTGGTTTTCCCTACTTGCTTCAATTTAAGTCTGAATTTGGCAATAAGGAGCTCATGATCTGAGCCACAGTCAGCTCCTGGTCTTGTTTTTGCTGACTGTATAGCGCTTCTCCATCTTTGGCTGCAAAGAACGTAATCAATCTTATTTTGGTGTTGACCATCTGGTGGGGTAGCTCCGCCTGGCTGCTGCCCCTGGCCTCCGGCTGGGCTCTCTCCTCTAGGCCGCTCCTGTACTGTCGGGAGCCACAGCTGCCATTGCAGGATGGCGCCGGTTTCCTGCTTCCTGGTTCTTCGCATATATGTAGGCAGATATGCTAATTAGGGATTCTAACAGTGTTCTGTTATGAGCCAATCAGAGGTTGACGTTATGAGCCAATCAGAGGTTGACGTTATGAGCCAATCAGAGGTTGACGTTATGAGCCAATCAGAGGTTGACACGCCTCCCCTCTGGGCTATATAAGCAATCGCTTTCCCTGCATCGGGGCCCTCGCCACTTCCTAAAAGAGCTGTAACAATAAACCGCGTGTCAGAAGAATCCTGTCTGTGGCGTTCTCCTTATCGGCGAGGCGGGCGACCACACTGTACTGCTGCAGCCTGGTGTTCCTGGCCTCTGTGGTAATGATTAGAAAAGTATATGCAGAGCTCCCTGTGTTCCCTTCCTACAGGAAAAATAATTAAATAACAAAGACACAGTTCCTGCCTCAGGCTTGTCTAAGTGTCAAAAGATGGGATTGAGAGAGTTAATTCCTAGGCAGGTTGATAAGAAGTCCAGTATCCCTGAGGGGGAGATAGAGGTCTGGAATTCCAAAGGAGGAGGAAAGGACAAGGGGCTTTTTTCTACATGCCTTAGTCTTAGTCACATAACTGATTACGCAACAACACAACTGAGCTTAATCTCTGTACTAAGGATTATATAACAACAGTGTATCCTGCTTGAGGACAATTTGTCCTTCTTGAAAACATTCTGACTATGAGTTATGAGTACACCTAGTGGCTCAGAGGTTAAAGCATCTGCCTGCAATGTGGGAGACCTGGGTTTGATCACTGGGTCAGGGAGGATCCCTGGAGAAAGAAATGACAACCCACCCCACTATTCTGCAAAGAGTTGGACAGGACTGAGTAAGGGACTTAACTTAACCTTGTTATCTTAAAATGTGTTTTATTTGAGTGGTTCTAGTAAGATCTTTCTATGGTTAGTTCTAATCCTGTCATCTTAAAATGTAAATTGTGGGAGTGGGTCTAGTAATATCTTTACAACCTGGAGACATTCTTTTGATTTATTGCAATAACAAATTTAAAAAGTATATAACTCCATTGCTAACACTAGCAACGGGGTACTCTCTGCCCCTTCTGATGTCTATCTCAGAAGCATTCTCTGTCCCTTTTTCACTTTAATAAAACTCTGCTTTGCAAAAGTTCTTGAGTAATCAAGCCTGGTCCCTGGTCCCGAAGCTAAATCTTCTTTGGAGACCATGGATCCAACACCATTCACCATGAGCTACCAAGATTATTACATAAACTTGGTGAACACTGTGCCAAAATCATACCAGAGGTGTACAGTAGGACCTTGTTGGCTATCCATTTTAAATATAGCAGCTTATACATGTTGATTCCAAACTATCTATATACCTCCTGGCAAACATGAGTTCTTTCGCTAAGTCATGCGTCTATTTCTGTTTTGAACATAAGTTCATTTGTATCATTTCTTTTTAGAGTCCAAATACACTCTGCTCAGTATTATGTGGCAGCCTTGATAGGAGGGGGCTTTGAAGGAGAATAGATACATGTACATGTATGACCAAGTTCCTTTGCTGTTCACTTGAATCTATCACACTGTTAATCTGCTATAGTCTAATACAAAATAAAAATTAAAGATAAATTGTACAGGAAGAAGTGACTGATCAACCTGGGTGCCTGAGAAGGAGGGAATATTCACACTCGAAGTGATGATTAACCTGGGCCTTTAATATCAGGAGGACTGCTTTAATCAGGAAGGTGAAAAGGGCATGACAATTTAAACCACACACACAAAAGCAAAAGACCATATGTTTTACAGAGACTGGCCTGTATTTGGAGCTGCAAGTGCATACAAACATGAAGACAAATCAGAGTAGGTAAGGACCTCAGAGAACCTGCGTCAGATACCCCACTTCTGTGCATGAGGGCTCCTGGGTCCAGAGAAGGCGGGTGACTTTCAAGCTTGTATCACTGGGCAAGGCAGACATGATTAACACCTGATGGTCTGTGTCCATCTGGTGCACAAGTGAGTTGCACAGAGGGGACAGGCAAGGATAGCATAAATCATGGGACCGAGATGGTGATGAGCCCGAGTGAACTTTAACACGTTCCTTAGATTCTTCATTATCTGCAGTACCATGTGTGGGGAGGGATTTACAGAGACAGTTTCCAATATCTAAGGGCAAAACTGTTGAGATGACACATGGGGAAAATAACTCAGCATTGATCCAAACTCAAAATTAGAACTCAAGAAGAAAGAGCTTCTTCTCTGTTAAGATATCTAGTTTCATTCATTGACTGAGAGGGTATAAAACAGATTTCTTCAGTCTTTAAAACTGGCCAGTTCTTGCAATCAACTAAAGCCTAAACTACATTTTAAAACATGTGTTATCTGAATGAAATTCCTTTGTGTTTGTGTTCTTACAGAAATGTGTAGTCATATTTTGATATTTAAAATATAAAGAATATACTTACCTCTATGAAGATGTAATTTATGACTGTCAAATTGAATTTTAATAACAGTCAAATCACTTTGATTCTAGGTAGCTATCTTTCATTACAAATGGAAGCAGTGGAGTAAAGTTTTTTAAACAGCCTAAAAATCTCCATTCCCTAAAATCATAATTCAAACTGAAAGTTAAACAATGTTTTTCTCCAATATACATCCACAAAATCAGGGTGCATTTTTATCAAACCCTAGAGATTTCATTAATATGAATAAAAACTTTAAAGATTCTTCTTTTTAGGAAAGCACTTAAAACTGTTCCTTGCTTGACCTCAATTTTACAACAATAATTTAAAGTGCACCTATGCCATCACCTTCTTTCTTTCTCAACAGTTTGATCTTGCACTTCATCTCAGAATACAAATCTATATGTAATTCTAACCATTGGTAGAAATTAGGAATAATAATTTAGAGTGAGGTGTTAATAAGTCATAAATGAACTATATGAAAGAGTACGTCAATGTCTTCAAAATGTCCACAGCTGTTTTTAAGTAATAATTTTTCCTGTGCATTCAATGCTGTTCTGATAGTCACAGAAGGGACTTGTTTGCTATATGCTAAATAGTTTCTAAGTTACAGATTTTCAGCATTACTTTGTAAGTTACAATCACGCACAGATCATCTAAAAGACTGAAATGAGTGAAGCATTCTGCTTATGTGACTGGAAAATAACACTAGCTCTATGCACATCCTCTTCTGTAGAACTTTTTAGTGGAGCAACTTCATCTCAAGTACGTGAGAGTGAAAGTTGCTCAGTTGTGTCTGACTCTTTGTGACACAGTAGACTATAGCCCACCAGGCTCCTCTGCCCATGGAATTCTCCAGATAAGAATACTGGAGTAAGTAGCTATTCCCTTCTCCACGGGATCTTCTCAACCCAGGGATCGACCCCCGGTCTCCCACATTGCAGGTGGATTCTTTACCAACTGAGTCACCAGGGAAGCCCCTCTCCAGTATGTAAATCTGTCTATTTCACCTTTGGACTGAGAGTGGGTTGGTGCCAGTCTGGAGAGTGCAAGCAGAAATAAGGGCAAAGCAAACCCCTTCTATTCAACATCTTTAGAGAACTGTAAGCTTCTTCATGACCTCATAGCAAGTGAACTTGTGTGCAGTCTGTGTCATTACTGAATTGATTTCTATCCTCTCATTTGCACACACCACCACCAGTGCCAGTCACACAGTGATCACACCCATGATCAACAAATGTACAGCACAGTCCTTGACATGTAATAGTCTTTCAAAATGTTTGTTGAATTCAAGAGTAAAGGAACAAAAGCCACTTTTCAAGTTACAAAAATTATTCCAGTTTGGACTTGAATCATTCTACATTTCCTTCAGCATCCCTCTGTGACATCCAATATTCACTCTCATCGTTTATACAGTTCCTTTTGTCTACAAAATTTTAGACCCAGAAATAAGATTCTTGTATGTATCTTTGGGAATATCATGTTTTATTTTTAGGTGTATTGTTTAAAAAAAAAAAATCTGATCTTGCCCGAAGAAACGTCTGGCATTTGCCCTTAGTTTCTGGGAGGTCACCTTCTTCGGAGCTGAGGAAAGTATCCTGTTTTCCGGGGTAATGGCCGCACCTGACAGTCTGCAGAAACAGGAACATTGTGACTTGAGGTGGTTGGGCCACATGGGATCAGTAGGCCCATACACTGAGCTATCTTTGAATAATGCATCAATCAGTCATGCCCATGAAATGAACCCCCAACAGGAACCCTGGACAGCAGCTCAGACAAGCTTTCTCGCCTGAGAACTCTAGTGCAAACGGTGACTCACAGGTGCAAGGATGGTAGCGCAGGCTGACTCCACAGGGGGCTCAGGAGAAGCTTCATGCGGGGCCCTCCGGGGCCTCTCGTGTCTCTCCCTTCAGTGGATTTTAATCTGTGTCTGTTCTCTGTCATATGTCATAACTGAGATCAACACACTCAGTGTGAGCGCCTGTAGTGAACGGTCAACCCCGAGTGCGGTTGAGGGAGACCCCCACCTGCAGATGGGGTTGGAGGTGAGGATGGGCTCACGGAGGACCGTGCCCTTGGATGCAGCAGTTTAGTTCACTCTGGGTGACAGATAAACTCGTGCAGCACAACATTCCCACAAATCCCACTTGAATCTTAGAACTTGCTACATGCTCTTGGCAAGTTGAGTGATTCAGCTGAGATTTCTCAGAACAGTGAAAGCATCAGGAAGTGGTCCCAGCTACCTACTTTCCATTACAGCCAGACCGTTTGAATGTTAATGGTCTATCCTGAGAATGCTGTGCTCTGGAGCAATGTCAAGAAACGCAAAGGTCTTTCAAAACCGCCCTACACCCAGTAAGTGTACTGTGCACATGCTAAGATGCTTCCGTTGTAAGGCTCCTCTTCAGAGTCCACCAGGATCCTCTGTCCATGGGATGCCCCAGGCAAGGGTACTGGAGTGGGTTGCCATGCCCTCATCCAGGGGATCTTCCCAACCCAGGGATCAAGCCTTCGTCTCTTGCATCTCCTACATTGGTAGGTGGGTTCTTTACCACTGTGCCATCTAGGAAACCCCTAGTTCAGTTCATTTCAGTTGCTCAGTCATGTCCAATTCTTTGCAACCCCATGAATGGTAGCACGCCAGGCCTCCCTGTCCATTACCAATTCTCAGAGTTCACTCAAACTCACGTCCATCAAGTCTGTGATGCCATCCAGCCATCTCATCCTCTTTCGTCTCCTTCTCCTCCTGCCCCCAATCCCTCCCAGCATCAGAGTCTTTTCCAATGAGTCAACTCTGCACATGAGGTGGCCAAAGTACTGGAATTTCAGCTTTAGTATCATTCCTTCCAAAGAACAACCCCCTACTTAGGGAAACCCCTAAGTAGGAGGTAATTCAGAATAATGTTTATACTATGATATGAAAAATCCATATCTGTTCAAGCTAATTCAGTGGATACAGATCACTAAAATAATAAAACACTCCCAATTTGAATATAGGCCTTAAAAAGAGACCATATTGAAGTCCTTCCACACAAGGTATCTTGTACTTAAAATTTACTGGTTAACTGGATTTACTAATTACATCATACAGCATCCATACTTTTTTTTTTCTTATATGTTGTTAACAATATGAATGCCACGGTGAATGATGATCAATTAAAAGTCATTTTATTGATGGATGAAAATAAAAATCAACTATAGAACTGTAATTATGAATATAGGAGTAAAGTAGTTATTCATACAAAAGGTAAGCTAAAAATTTAGGATTGGTGACTTTCAAAGCTGGGCTAAATGCAATACTTCTTAATAGCAAAGTCCAAGTCTGAACCCAGGTTAGCATGATGGAGACTAGACCCATCTCACCCTGCAATGGCTAACACACAGTTTCCTGATTAATAATCATGCATCCCTTAAGAAAGGAATCCGTTTCTCAAGAGGATGAAGTTTACTCTAACTGTAACTTAGCACCAGAAATCTACTCTATACAAACTCTTTTTTTTCTAATAGATTTTTATTTGATTCAATTTGTACAAAATGAAATGAGGTTTCATTAACTGAAGGCAGATCCTAAAAGGCAGACAGGTGTCTGAATTTTCCAAGCAACACCTGGTATTCTTAGCATGCTTCCTCATCGTACAGTGTCATTCTAATGCCAGCTTCCAAGATGCTGCACCAAGAGGAAGAGGCCACCGCACTTGACCACTGCAGGCTTGGTTCCTTCCCAGCTCTTCACCTCTTTCTTGATAAGGCCAAGCACATAACCCCTGACTGCAGTCACCTGAAAGAGTCAGTCAAAGCCTGTTGGGAAGTCACAGCTGGGGACTTCTCTGAGGGCTGTGCCTTTAGGCTGAGGTTCCGTCCTATGCAGGTATCACACAAGGAGGGCTACTCTGGAGAATTGGTTTAAAAGCCAAAGTGACTTCCTGTCCACATGTGTGGACTGCGTCCCCTTGGGTATGCCCATAGCTCTCTGCTAACTGGTGAGCAGAAAGTAGTCTCTTATCTGCTGAACTCAGTATCCTGTCTCCTACCCTTCTAAGTGAACGTAATGACAAACACGCGCTAAGCTGCTTCCATCGTGTCCGACTCTTGGCCACCCCATGGACTGTAGCCCACCAGGCTCCTCTGTCCATGGGATTCTCCAGACAGGAACACTGGAGTGGGTTGCCATTTCCTTCTCCAAATGACAAATGTATGGGCTTCTAAATGTTTAGTTGAGTAATGGACTGTTACTCAGCTCTAAAAAATAAAATAACACCATTTGTAGCAACATGGATGAACACGAGATTATCACACTAAGTGAAATAAGTCAGACAAAGACAAGTATCAAATGATATCATCTTTATATGGAGTCTAAAAAAATACCAGTGAAATCATATACAAAGCAGAAATAGACCCACAGACATAGAAGAACTTATGGTTACCAAAGGGGAAAGACAGGCAGAGGGATAAATTAGAAGATTGGGATTAACATACACACAGTAGTATATATAAAATAGATAACCAATTATATATAGTTATAGCATATATCATATATATTATATAGAATATATAGCACAGAAAACTACACTCAATATTTTGTAATAAACTAAAAGGGAAAGAATCTGAAAATGTGTATGTATGTGTGTATGTATGCAAGTGAATCACTGCTTATTCCTTATTTTGCTTATTCCTGAAATTAACATTGTAAGTCAATTGTGTGTGTGTGTATGTGTTTGCTCAGTCATGTCCAACTCTTTGCGACCCCAGGCAACCCTATGTGGCAGGTTCCTCTGTCCATGGAATTTTCCAGGCAAGAGTACTAGAGTGAATTGCCATTTCATTCTCCAGATGATCTTCCCAACCCCAGAGACTGAATCCGAGTCTCCTGCATTGGCAGGCAGATTCTTTACCACTACACAACCTAGGAGCCCATCAACTATATCCCAATAAAAGAAATATGTAAGTGCCTAGTTGGGGCTCAGATTCCCAATGGCAATCTCCACACCTGACATGCCTGCATCTCCAGGATGCCATGGCTCCTGGAAGTCCTGGGCACTGAGGGTTGATCTGTGTGTGTATCACATTGCACATCTAAACCCAACACTCCCCACTCGCCACATCTATGTTCTCCTACCCAGACTCATTGTGTGCCACTGATTAAAGTGTGCCATCACGTTCAACATTTCAGCTCCCCTTGCTTTGACTTCAATCCAGTTCTCCATGGCCTTGGACCTGCACTGTATCATATTGGGTTTTTCTAACTTTTCCACATGCTGCCACATCCCTGCCTTTACCCACCTAATATCACTTAAGAGACTGTGATGACTTACATTTGCATTTCAGGCTACCTCCACATTGTAGGGCTGCATTTGCAGAATGACTCCCACCTAAGGACCTCAATTTGCTTCCCCAGATTTATCCTTCGCTGTAGCCCTTCCTCTTCCTCCCCCTGAATTCCTCTCACTTATCTTTCACTGTCCTCTCCTGCAAGACCTGCCTCTTCTCATTCTCATAACTCCAGTGTGAGACTTTCTCCACAACTTACAGGTCACTTTTCTCAAAGCTTACAACTTCTGAGCACCATAAAACTCACCCTACTCATGAAATTTTCAGCACCTATGTTTGCAGTGCATTTTCCCAGAATTAAGTATTAGCTTCTGCATCACCTTCCAAATGCACTCACGTTATTAGGTAGCCAAATCATCCACTGCTTGGTTTTGATTAAAAGCCCTTTTCTGTGTAGGGACGCGTGTGAGTTCCAAAACTGAAAATGGGAACTGAGGCAGGAATAGCATTTCCCTTTTACATATGAGGATGTTACGTCCCAGAGAATTGAATTTAGTACCACAGCAGAATCACCTTCATTAGTAGCAGAATTAGCATTAATACCCAGATATTTTAGTTGTGAATTTCAGGCTTTTACTACCATATGTTCTTTTGGAAGCATATTCTCTAAGGTTGATGCCATACCTGGTGGATATATTTTATATTTCAACATCATAAACCACATGTACTTGCTTCTATGTACTGAATGAAAAACTGAATAATGTGTATAGTCTCTGATTAAGAAATCTCTCATATAGAAGATCAAAATCTACCCAGAAGAGTTTACTACTACTAGTTTTCCACTGTAAAGCCCCATAATATCTATTTTTAATGCATAGTGTTCAAAATTTAAAAAAAACAAAGCAGCAATTCAATCAATCAGAAAAAAGTTTACCTTTCCACATGGCTTTAGTTTGAGAGATTTCTATAATGACTATAAAACTGACATATGCTCTTTAGAATTTCAAAGAA
>SJYC01027892.1:0-51826 GCA_006408675.1 Madoqua kirkii | reverse complement strand
AGTAAATGCATATGGAATAATAATAATAATAAAAAAAAACAAGTTTGCAAATCTCAGAAGTTACTCAATGAGAGGAGATGTGAAAATGGCTCAATTTGTTTTACAGTTAAATACATGCCATTTTTACCTCATTTTTAAAGCTCTTGATTTTTAAAAATTTGATCAGCATTTTCTTTTTTTAATTAATTTATTTTAAATTGAAAGATAATTGCTTTACAGAAAGAAGTTAAGAATTTCTTAATAAATGTATTATTTTATTTAAAAAAGAAAGAAGTCAGCTACATGATAAAAATGATGACTCAGATTTCTTGTCCACAAGAGCTCACCATAATTTGCCCAGTTAAAATCAAATTTGATGAGAATAATAATTTGATAATTCAGCAAGTGTTTGTTAAGCTGTTACTCTGAGAGAGGTGTTGGGGTTGGATAAAGACAGTGCATTAATAACCTTAGAAAGTTGCAGATACATAAATTTCTGCAAGAGAAATTATATGCAGATACATCATACAAAATGCCAGGCTAGAATCAAGATTGCCGGGAGAAGTATTAACAACCTCAAATACACACATGACACCACCCTAATGGCAGAAAGGGAAGAACTAAAGAGGTTCTTGATAAGGGTGAAGGAGCAGAGTGAAAAAGATGGACTGAAACTCAACATTCAAAATCCTAAGATCATGGCATCCAGTTCCTTCAATTTATGTCAAACAGAAGGGGAAAAAGTGGAAGCAGTGACAGATTTTACTTTCTTGGGCTCCAAAATCACTGTGGATGGTGACTGCAGCCATGAAATTAAAAGACACTTGCTCCTTGGAAGGAAAGCTATGACAAACATAGATAGCATAATAAAAATTAGAGACATCACTTAACTGACAAAGATCAGAATAATCAAAGCTATGGTTTTTCCAGTAGTCATGTATGGATGTGAGAGGTGGACCATAAAGAGGGCTGAGCATCAAAGAATTGATGCTTTCAAATTTTGGTGCTGGGGAAGGCTCTTGAGAGTCCCTTGGACTGCAAAGAAATGAAACCAGCCAATTCTAAAAAGGAAATAAACCCTCAATATTCACTGGAAGGACTGATGCTGAAGCTCTAATACTTTGGCCACCTCATGCAAAGAGCTGACTCATTGGAAAAGACCCTGATGCTGAGAAAGATTGAAGGCAAATAGAGAAGAGGGTAGTAGAAGATGAGATGGTTAGAGAGCATCACTGGCTCAGTGGATGTGAATTTAAGCAAATTCCAGGAGATAGTGGAGGACAGAGGAGCCTGGTGTCATGGTCCATGGGGTCACAACGAGCTGGACATGGCTTAGCAACTGAACGGCAGCAACAGCAAAGCTCCAAAACACTCTTGCTGGGCTAACACTGGGTGCACAGAGGAAGTCAGTGCAGACGGTGCTGTCAAGTCACTGGGTACCTTGCCCTGTGCAGGGCTGGGCTTGGAGGTAGAATCATAAATGCTCCTAACAGATCTGAGAGAAGATCTGGGAAACCAGAAAAGAGGAACAGTAGAGGCAAGAAAGGCAGGCAGTGAAGGAAAGGATAGAAAATGAGGGGGAAATGGGAAATAGTAAAGAAATCTAGATCCACTCAATGGCCAGTTCACAATCACATTGTGAATTGGTCACATTTCTTGGCATCGTTGACAAAAGACAGCAAGCCCCCACTGTGTACCAGGTGCTGTTCTAGGTTCCATGGAAACAAAGCAGACAAGATTTCCATTCACAGAGCTCACATGCAGATGGATGGATTCACAGAGCTCACATGCAGATGGATGGAGCTGGTAACCAAGTTCCTCTCAGGTTTCCTTACAATATGTCTCCATTCTTAATTTTTTGCATAACTATCCCTTTATCAAGATAAATTTGACCTGGAAACACATGGAACACGAAAATCAAACTGCAAAAATACTTATGAGTGACATCAATGCTACCCCTCATGACTCTCTCATATCTTGAAACATAATAAAAACAATAAAAAGAGGAATTTTTGAATTATCTGTAGTCACATTTGTGAGACAAATCTCCCCCAAATCATCTAGTAATACTTTTGAAAAACAAGAAAACATTTTAAAATTCAATTCATGAGTGTTCTGCCAAATAAGGATTATACTATTCCATAGATAAATGTTTATGAATACACGGAAGCTATTACATTAAGCCTTCACTTTCTGACTGCATGCCCATTTAATTCTAAATGAGTAAGCCATTATTCCTAATTCAAATCTTTAGCCACAGTTTTTGAACATCATTTGCAATTACCTATAAACATTTTTGATGAATGCATTTTAAAAGGGAACTGTTGAAAAAGGCTGAGTGAGCCCTGAGGATTGACATTCTGTTCTTTTAATAGAATACAGAATCACATGTTTGTTTCTTCTTATGTTGCTCAGTTAGTGTGAGTCTTTAGTAAACAGGCATTTTCAATTTTATTTAACTGACTTCTGGAAACTGCATGTGCTGTTAACATGTTATAGGTTTTCCTCTGAGTACCACGGTGGCAGAGCTGCACTTGCTAATGAGTGTGTTCCCAGACTTTAAAAGACCCTTTATTATGGGGAGGACGCAAGCCACTGAGAAAATCACGCAGTCTCTATTTGCAAGTCAGTGTTTGGAAAGAATGCTGGGCCTTCCCTGGTGGCCCAGTGGTAGAGAATCTGTGTGCCAGTGCAGGAGACAGTGATTTGATCCCTGGGTCGGGAAGATTCCCTGGGGAAGGAAATGGCAACCCACTCCAGTATTATTGCCTGGGAAATCCCAGGGACAGAGGAGCCTGGCGGGCTACAGTCCACGGGGTCACAAAGAGTTGGACATGACTGGGTACCGGAACAACAACAGGGGAAAATAAACTTGCAGGAGCAGTGTGGGTATAGTTCTTCTCAAAGCTGCTTTGTAAGAATGACCTTTGTTATCACAAAGCCAAAGGGAACGCCCATCTCCTACCAAAGGCTGCAAACTTACCTAAAGTGAAGATTTTTGCTCCTGTTATGTCTCCAACTGCAGAAGGCTTTTGTTTCATGTTAAGCATTTGGTTTCTATAGGTAACCATTCCTAAGCTTTAAGCAGTTCCTTCAATTTGTTGTTGACAAATTAAAAGTTCCATGCTACCAGAATTATAGGAAAGGACTCTAATTCTGAATTCTGCTCCAAGAACTTGCTCTCAGGAAATCTGTGGCAATGCTACGATGCTCTCACAGGCATCACAGGCATCCACCCACATGGAGATCTGAAAGCACTATGGTTGTGAGTCCGCCAACCTTTTCAACTGAGTGGATCAATATGTTTGTAGAATTGCCATTCAGTGTTCATTTTACCAAGTTTTTCTTTTCCTAGTAAATTACTGCAACCATTTTGATTTCATTCTTTTAAAATTCTCTTTTTTTGGTATCTCTCTCTTTTTTTTTTTTTTCAATCAATTAGTGACCTCAACAGGATAGCTGGTTGGTGCCAATGGATCCATGGATGAAAAAGTGAAATGATTTATGAACAAACTAATAACTAGCTAGCCTAAGAATCAAGACTATACAGTTAAAAGCTTCAAGACTTGAGCATGAGGGAAACCATGATCAATCTCCTAATATTACAGACAGCAGGCACCCTTAGAGCTGCACTGGACGCTTCTTCTGGTGAATTGGACACACTGCATCTCTCTCCACTTCTATCTTTTCAGGGTTCTTATTCAGGAGTGGTTTACCTGTGCAACCTCCTGAGCTGTAGGTTAAAACACTAACTGAAGGATACCAGTGGCCTGCTAAATATGGTGGCAGAATAGAACAGGTGTGTTCTAAAGTGTCCAGGGGAAAGTGAGCCTGGTAAGACACTTCCAGTGAGACGTTTTGATACCTGGGACCCTTACAAAGCTCTTTATGTACACTAACTAGATTTATCCTTACAGAAACCTTAGCTCACCCGGTCATTACTACTACCATCTTCTATAAACAGAGGAACCTTCCTCCACCAAGAGCCAGCAAGCAGCCTGCACAGACACGACAGAACTTCTACCTCCACCTGCAGAGTACAGACCTCTGCTCTGGAACTGGACACTGGGCCACTGGCTGATTCCCCCAACCTAATCACCAGAACTCACTGCATCAGCGCCACTTTTTGCCTGGAGACTTAGACTCTCTTTTCGTGTCCTTTACTGTTGCTGATGTCACTAAAGGAAGCCCACAATTCTCAGGTCACGTGCTCCTGCCTCTCCTGGATTTGGCATTGCATGTATATCTCATACCCTCATCACCCTTGGTCAGACCAGTGGAAGTCTCACTATTCAACTATGAGCTTCTGCCTAAACACACTTACTTAGGAGTTGTAATTCTTCCAAAGAACACATACTTTATAATGTATTTATCAAAACAGAAGACTACACTCATTTTTTCACAAACTGAACCTTGGCTGAAGACTCTTTTCCTGAGGGTCAGAAAAAATTTATTATATATACATTTTTCTCAAAGTAGGACCTATGAATACATTTCATAAATGTACTATTAGTCTTTCTGTGTTTATATATCCTAAACTTTCTGATTGGCTCTGTAGTGACCCACTATGTGGAGACAGAATGACCTCCTCCTCATGGACACCTCTCCATTTCTCATCTGTATACCCAACATGGCAGAAGATAGTCATATATGTGTCTTTGCATGTTTATTTTTTCAGAATTATTATAGTTTTAATTAATAGGCTGATATCTGAGGGAAATTTATATTTTCATATAGACACTGCCAGTTGACCCTCTAGAAAATCTAAGTCAATTTCTCAGCACCTTATGAGAGCACATCTTTCTTGAAATATATTCCAAAATTTATACATAAATTAGATGTGCATGTGTATATAAATTAAAATAAATCAGCTAAAAAAAGTTAAAATAAAAATTTTAAAATAGATACTATTTCATCTGTAAAACTCATAAAAATTCTATATATATAGTTTTATTACCTGGATACTGGCAAGATGTTAATGATTATTTAACATGTAGATCATACACATTTCCATCTCTGCTAATATCCTATTCCCAATCTTTGACCATCTAATTATTTACATATTAATTTAAATGATGCAGGTAAGGTAGGTTTACATTTATATTGTAAAACAGAAGAAAAATTATCAAAATTATTTTATTCTTCTTATTTCAATGCTTCTTCCACACACCTCATTGTTTGCATATTTTAATGCATGCATTAATACTTTACATAGATCTATAAAATGTAAATCATCACTTTGCATTTTAAAACAAATTTTCTTCTTGATATGTTTTCTATTTAATCCATACAAATCTATATTTTTTACATTAATGTGCAATATTTCATGATATGAAAGTGAAAAGTGAAAGTGAAGTTGCTCAGTCATGTCTAACCCCTAGCGACCCCATGGACTACATCCTACCAGGCTCCTCTGTCCATGGGGTTTTCCAGGCAAGAGTACTGGAGTGGGTTGCCATTGTCTTCTCCAATGTATTTTTATGGGCTAACATAATAAATATCCAATTAATATTTTAAATGCTTTGAATTTTTATTTTAACAAATGATGCTTCTCTGTATCTTTATATTTGCCTTCAATGCAAATAGGCAACTATTTTCCAAGAATAAATACCAAGGAAACTAAATTAATGAATAATAGGAGATAAACATTTTAACACTCAAAAAATACCTTCCAAAATAGTTGCACCAGTTTAAACTACTAGTGTTATTTGAAACACATGGCTTTCAGTTGATGTAAACATTAGCCCTCTTTAAGAACTTGTCAAAAAAAAAAAAAAAAAAAATGTCTTACCATTCTGTTAGTTTGCATTTTCCCAGCTTACTAGTTAGGTTGAATGTCCTTTATTTATTTATCCATTTATAACCTCCTCGCTAGAGTGCCTGATTTGTTCTTAGTCTCATAGACTATTATTGATTTGTAGAAGCTCTTTACCTATTGGGGGTATCAGTCTTCAGATTCATATTTTATATGATGCAAGTATCTCTTACCTTATCATTTACCTCATAATTTTGCATCCTATTCATATAAAGGTCAACCATTTTCCTTTGGGCAAACTCATAATTTATGTTGTTGCTTGCATAGTCTACTCTTTAATATCTGATATATTTGGTTCAATGGTAGATTGCATAGGTATTATGCGTGAGTGTTATTGATGTGAAGTGTGAAATTCATGATTATTTTACTATCCATGAACTTCCTACTTAAAAAGAACAGCAGCAACAACAACAACCAAAACATTTAAAAATAAAGAAATAGTCCATGACAGTTTCTGAAAAAATGAAGCCAAACCTGGGCTACATTCTGTAAAATGTGAATGCAATCCCTTGGGTGGTCAACACCTCACCTGAGAAAAAAAAATGATATTGGTATTTTAGAGTAAAACTGCTAAAGGTCAACTCTGTTCTTGTCTTTAAAAGAAAAATATATTGCTTCCCTCATTTCATGCCATTGCAATGCATAGCGGATGCTCAGCTAAATTAAAATGGTTAATGTTATTCTGAGATCTCGTATTTTACTTTGCCTTTTTTAGGTAAGAGAGCCCAGCTGTGAACTGAACGTGTTGTGTCTAGGTCACTCAGTAACTGTGGTGTACTCATTTTCAATTCTACCAGCGTTCCCTCTGGCTGGAAGCCAGTCGCTATGTTGGCAAGATGTTTATGCTTCAGTTATTCCTGCTCTATTCATCACACCCTGCACTGAATTGACTAGTTAACAAGCATTATTCCAAACCCATTTTGCAAATGAAGCAGCTATGGGAAAAGTGAGGGAAAATGTGTTCCTAGGTGCCTTAACTAGGTAATACTTTGCCAGGTCACTTAGTTGACAGCTTTTAAGAATTGAGGTTTGCTATTTCAGAATGTCCTGATGGGTGCCCATGGAAAAGCACTCATTTCATAATTCAATTTCCTGCATCTATTCATCGGCTCTTCATCTACTTGAATATCTATTCCTCTAGCCCTTTATTCATTCAGCTTCTCTTATTATATGTAATGACTTATTCTCAGCAGTATGGAGACAGAAAAGAAAAAAAGTACCAATCAGAGTGAGCCCTGGTGCAGGGAGGAAGAGGCATGATTTATTAAGAGGTAAGAAATTAACACATAAGTGGTGATTGTTAGGTGACCTCTGGGGGCATGCAGTCCATCAGGGCTGGAATCTACTTTGCTACCCTGTAGGTTCCTGATGTTAGAAAGACAGAAGTTCCTTTACAATGTGCTGGCTATGGGGTGCATGTGTGTCTGTGTGTGTGTCTATGGGTGTGTGTGTCTGTGGGTGTGTGGGTCTACGGGTGTGTGTGTCTATGGGTGTGTGTGTGTGTGTCTGTGGGGAGGGGTTGTGGGTGTGTCTCTCCATGTGTCTATGTCTCTGTGTGTACGTCTATGTGTGTGTGTGTGTGTGTGTGTGTGTGTCTATATGGGTACGTCAGTATGGGAGGGATGGCTGTGTCTGTGTATGTGTGTGTGTCTGGTGTTGGAAACAGATACATTAGAGTTTGGAGTCTGGCAGGAGCAGAGTGGTGCTCCCAGGGCCTGGGTTGGTATGTCAAGTGTGTTCTGATACACCACATGGTCTCTTTGTTAGCCATTTGCACGGCTTTTCATGACAGTTCTTGACCTGATTTTCATGAGCGTGTGTTGGGAGGTGGGTTTCCCACACTAAGGGATTCTCCAGGCACAAGCCAGGTGTGCTGAACTCAGTTCTGACACTATCTACCCACAGAGAGCATCAGATCCCACAGGCTCAGTCCTACATGACTACCTTCTGCTTCAGATGCCAATAGCAAGTTCAGACGGTCACCTGCATGTCTGACCAACTGGTTGTAAATTGATTAATTTGCTCAAGTAGCTCACAGAACTCAGAGAAACATTTTCCTTATGAGATTCCTGGTTTGTCATGAAAGGCTATAACTCAGAAACGGCCCCATGGGAAACCTGCATGGGACCAGGTGTGGGGAAAGGGCACAGAGCTCCAATGCCCTCTCCAGGCCCACCACTGTCTCCGAATCTCCACCTGCTGAGTACCCTAGAAGCTCCCTGAACTGTCCTTTGGGATTTCTATGGAGGTTTCATCACACAGGCATGGTTGATTAAACCATTGGCCACTGGTGGCTGATCCAACCTCCACGGCCTCTCTCCCCTCTCCAGGGATCAGGGGTAGGACTAAAAGGTTTAACCCTCTAATCATGTGGCTGGTTCCCGTGGCAACCAACCCCCAACCTTTGCTAGGGTGCAGAAGTCACCTCATTAACATGGTAAGCACCTTTGTTGTTCGCTTCACTTAGGAAATTCCAAAGGTTTGGGCTGCTGTTGAGTCAGAAAGCAAGAGCAATGACAAGATACCAGATAACTATGAGAAATAAGTATGTGTTGCTCATATGACCCAAAAATATTTCTTATAAATCAAAATTCACATTTCCCCACATCTCTGCCACTTTGGAGTCTCTCTACATGGTCTGCCACCAGGCCCCTAATCATCCCCTCATGAAGCCCAGCCCTGCCCTCAGGATGATGCAGCAAGCTTTCCCTCTATCCCTTAGGTATAAACTATTTAGCATCTTATCACCCTGGAGATGCATCCTTCCTGCCCTATGATTTTAATGGGAAGGTGAGTATGCTCACTTTAAAGCTACAAGGCTCATGGTCCCTGTACCCCAGACATTTATATGGGCAGGAGAGTTAAGTCCAATATGATGTGATAACAAGCTGCCCAACATTTGTCAAAAGCAGTTTGGAGAAATCACACTTCAGGGGAGCTGTTTGAAGACACACCTCCATTACTTCCTACAGTCCCCCTAGGTGTCTCCCTCACATCAGGCAGAGCGATGGGACCCAGAGAGCTCAGCCCCTGCCACCTGGCCTCCTGCAGTTTCCTCTCAAAGGATTCCCAGAGCCCCTGCTCCCACCTCCACTGATCAGGGACAAGCAGCGCCTTATGAAATCGCCATGACATCTGCTCTAGAGATGTGCTTAGAAACTTTGTTCAATACATTAATTCCCACTTGTGCAATTTATTATTGGCTTAGCTCAGAAAAAAAAAAATTAGGTTTCCAAAAGAACCATGTTTCTCCCTGTAGATAACAAGCACTGTGCTGTTTCTTCACACAATAAATGTTACTCAGCCCCCAGCAAGCAAGCAGTAGGCATGGTCCCTGATGACAGAAGTTAGAACAGCTTGTCTGTTTTTGTGAAGGAGAGGTTTTGGTGCGGATGTTGACAAAAAGCAAAGAAAGTGATCATTTCAGAATGAACAAAACCATTAAGAAAATGACAGACAGGTGGTGGCACCAGTGGTTTTGATGGGACTTGGGGACGAGGACCCAGGGGAGGGACATTTAAGCTGAGAGTTTCCACCGTGAGTAGCTGCAGAAGAGCTGGGTCCAGAGCACTGTGGCTTGAGGAACTGTGCAGGGGAATGGAGTCTGAGGCGAGCTAGACCACCTGAAACCCAAGTGTGGAGGACAGTGGCGTTCCTAAGGACCAAATCCTGCAGTGACTTCCAGCCCACAGTGAGGGGCTTGGGGATTGTGCTAGGCTGCTGCCCAGCCCTGGGGAAAGGACTGCGGCTGAGCCAGCATCCCGGTGGTTTGGATTCAGAAGACAGGTGAGGAGGAGGAGATGGACGGTTGTCCTGTACTCGGGATTCAGGGCTCACTGGACCCGCTGTTACCTGGATGAGGGGCTGGGAATCAGGTCCACGGACACGTGGAGGGGGGTCCTCTGAAGATGGGAGGTCTCTGGACATGGCCACTGGGAGGGTGTGAGGGGGCTGGGCAGGGCGGAGAGTCCAGAACTGAGCGCCGGCCCACGTGCATGCGTGGGTGAGGCCTGGGAGAGAGGTGTGTTTCAGAGAGGGTCAGCCTGTCTCTGAGAGCAGCGGGGCCAGGGGACAGGGCCTCGGCTGCAGGAGTTAACACCCAGGACCGGGAAGGGAGCTCCCAGCCAGGGTCCTGGGACTGGAGCCTGATGGAAGGACGAGAGGGAAACAGGGCCGAGGAACTGAGGACACGCTGCTGGGGAAGGGTTCAGTACAAAGCAGAGGCGGCGGCAGTGCGTGCGGAGATCAGAGGCGGGCCTCCAAGGACTGGCCAGGCGTGCCCAGCACTGTTGGGGTGACCAAGCAAACGGCGCGTTTCTTTTCCTGAGTGCATAGAACACAAGACTCAAGCAAATGTTTGGTTTAGTCTTGAAAGCATGAACGGCTAATGTCTTATACCTTCACCCCCAAACTAAAGCTCTAATTTTAGTTTTTTTTTTTAAACCTTTGACCTTGAATTTTAATTTTATATCTATCTTCTATACTTTTGCTTTATTCCTTGAGCGAATATTTAATAGTTCCAGGAAAACAGCAGTTCCCCACTGGAAAACCATTGGCAGAAGTTTTCTTTGGTGAGAGCCACATTTGAACAGAGAAGGAGAAGCTCTTTTCCAAGCCCTGATCTCACACCACATAATCACACTTGCAATAAATCAGATCCATTCAGGCAGTATTCTATTCCCTTTGAATTTTCTGAAGTAACCTGGGAAAAAGTGAGGCATATTTCAAAGCCCAGCATGACTGTTCTATTACTTTTGTTTATCATTGTCCTTGGGTATCCATTACTTTTTTTTTTTTTGGTGATAAGAAGTTTTGTACTTAGAGGCTTAAAGACACCACTCTTTATTACTATGTCTTGCTGCAGGGCGCTGACAGAATTTATGGAGTATATAAACATTGATATATATTAATCATTGATACAATTTAATTCCCCAAACAATTACCCTTTTGTTTGTTCCTAGAAAAATACTAATTCCAAAAAGAGGCAGTATGTTTTAAATATGCCCATTTTTTTACCCCACAAATTATTAAAAGTATAACAAATAATTCACGAGTCTTAATCAATAGCACAATTTCATATGAAATGTGAGTACTTCTATTTGACATGTTAATTAAAATAGCATCCTTCCTCTCCTAAAAGTCTTGGGGTCCTCTAAAGGGGTCTTTAGCTCCATGCAACTCAGTTCCCTGTGAAGAGAGCTAGTTAAACCCACCTTCCTCCCTCTTTCCCTCCCTCCTTCTTCCTCGTGGGAGGAAAGGCGACATTTGGATGTAAGAGCTGAGTGCACCCTCAGCGCCTCCTTCACCTGCTTGGGATCTGCCTGCCTGTGGGAGAGGATGCTCTACTGCGCCCTTTCCGAATGGCCACAGTCTCCTGCCCCATGTAGGGAGTCCTGTGTATGCCCAGTTGTGTCAGAGAAGGAGTGACAAGGGGTCTGTCATGGCAACGCAGTCACGTTAGCTGCAGACCCAACCCACACCTCAGCTGTAAGCATCAGAGGGGACGGTATTCAAGGTGTGTTAGAGCAACACTGTGAACCCTACTTTTCTTTTTATGCATTGTAACTGGGATAGAAAAGAGAGAGGTTTATTTATAGATGAGATCAACCCTCAATATTCCCCATTTCAGACTTCAGAAGTTTGGACTTCACCTAAAAAAGGTGTCCAACTCTTCTGACCCCATGGACTTTAGCCCACCAGGCTCTTCTGTCCAAGGGATTCTCCTGACAAGAACACTCGAGTGGTTTCCCATTTCCTTCTCCAGGGGATCTTCCCAACCCAGGGATCAAACCTGGGTCTGCTGCATTGCAGGTGGTCTCTTTACCTGTTGAGTCAACAGGCAAGCCCTCCACCTAGAGATATAAAGCAAGTTCCTTGGGGTTCCACTCCTACATCCAGGATGAGAGCCCTTGTCTTCCGCTCTAGTTCATATGCCCCCAAAATGGAGCCTCTGTTGTCTCTTGACAAGGGCTCCAAGTACATGTTCGCATATTTTATATAACTTTCACATCTAGTGATGCAAAGACCTAGTCAGTCTGACTGTTAATAACTCAGTTTGAGACTTAGATTTAACATGATATTTTAAAGTAACCAAGAACACATGGAGAGTGTATAGTCATAGGAAATATTTCAATTTTGTCTAATAACCACAAATATACATAATTAAATTATTCATAAGGAAAGTATAAGAAGCAAAAAATAATGCTATAGAACCTAGATAGGATCTAAAGCTTAAACTACATCATAGCTGATAAAAGTCTTCAAATTAAACTGAATGCAAATGATAACCTCTATCAGAGATGATGATTCAGTATTACATATAAGTTAATTCACACTGGATTGCTGTGTCTGAAGCACGCATTGTTACCTCTCGACTAATCTCTTCTCTCCCCTCACTGTTCACACTCCCTTTGCCCCTGGATGTTCTTTGCTTGGATGATTCAAGTAGACGACTCCAGATTGGATAGTTCAAACACAGAACAAATACCAGGTAGTGAAATAGGGAGATGATAATTTCCTAGCTTACACATAGTTGCCAGGAATGGGAGTAAAAAAAGACTCTATACCTCCCACAAGGCATGTAATGTATTACACACTATTTCTTCACTTTCCTGCATGTGTATATTCTCCATTTGATACCGAGAAAACCCTGTATTGCTTCTATAAATTTCCCCATAAATGGAACTCTTTCAATGTAGCAACAAGAAAAATGCCAGTTTTATCCACACCTTAGAAAGAAAAATAGAAACTTAAATATAAGCTAAGTAAAACATGAGATTATTTTATTTTAGCTTGGTTTACTTTTAAAAAATGGAAAATAAAATAAGCAAGAAAATACGTAATCAGTGTTTGAATTTGTTGAAATATCCGTATCTCTAAAATTCCTACTGAGCAAAACGTTTAAAAGACCCAGGTTCAGTGGGTCCGAGTGGCTCATGTGCTTTAGGTGTTCATCTCCCTTCCAACTTTGAGCTGACATAGTAACTACTGATATAGTCACTTTGACAAATTCCCTTTTTCATGTTTTGTTACTTGTGGCCAGACACAAAGGATGATAAGTCACCTGAACTTAAATCTTCCCTGATATCAGAAGGGCTATCAGATCAGAGAGACAGGGTCTAAAACGAAAGTAGCTTCATTTATGGTTTTAAAAATGATTAATAATGAAGAACAGCATGGAAGCTGCATTAAAAAAAAAAAAAACTGGATACAAAGCTAACATATGATCCAGCAAACCCACTCCTGGGCATATATTTGGAGAAAAACATAATTCACAAGGATATATGCTCCCCAGTGTTCACTGAAGCTCTGTTTACAATAGCCAAGGCACTGAAGCAATCTATTTGTCTATTGACAGTTGAATGGATGAAGAAGTTGTAGTACTTACATAAAGTGGAATATTACTCAGCCATAAAAATGAAATAATGCCTTTTGCAGCAACATGGATGAATCTAGAGATTGTCACACTAAGAGAAGTCAGAAAGAGAAAGCAAATACCCTATGATATTGCTTATAAGTGGAATCTGAAAAAATGGTACAAATGAATGTATTTACGAAACAGAAATAGAGTTACGGATATAGAAAACAAACTGATGGTTACCAGGGGAAAGAGTGAGGAGGGATAAGTTGGGAGACTGGGATTGACATATACACACTACTATACATAAAATAGATAATGAGCAAGGGCCTACTGTATGTGTGTTGTCTGTGTGTGTGTGTGTATGTGCGCACGTGCGCACACGCTTAGTTGCTCAGTCATGTCTGACTCTTTGAGACCTCAGGGACTGTATAGCCCAGCAGGCTCCTCTCTCCATGGGATTCTCCAGGCAAGAATAGTGGAAAGGGTAACCATTCTCTTCTTCAGGGGATCTTCACAACCGAGGGATTGAAACCAGTTCTCTTGCATTGCAGGCAGATTCTTTTCTTTTTCTTTTTTCTTTCTTTCTTTCTTTCTTTTTAAATACTTTATTCTATGTTACAATACTGTATTGGTTTTGCCATACATTGACATGAATCAGCCATAGGTATACATGATCTCCCAATGCCGAAGCCCCCTCCCACCGCCCACCCCATATCATCTCTCTGGATCATCCCTGTGCTCCAGCCCCAAGCATCCTGTATCCTGTATTGAACATAGACTGGCGCTTCGTTTTTTATATGATAGTATACATGTTTCAGTGTCATTCTCCCAAATCATCCCACCCTCTCCCTCTCCCTCAGAGGCCAAAAGTCCATTCTATACCTCTTTTGTTGTCTCACATACAGGGTCATCATTACTATCTTTCTAAATTCCATATATATGTGTCAGTATACTGTATTGCTGTTTTTCTTTCTGACCCACTTAGCTCTGTATAATCGGCTCCAGTTTCATCTACCTCATTAGAACTGAGTCAAATTTATTCTTTTTAAGGGCTGAGTAATACTCCATTGTGTATATGTACCACAGCTTTCTTATCCATTCATCTGCTGATGGACATCTAGGTTGTTTCCATGTCCTGGCTATTATAAACAGTGCTGCAGTGAACATTGGGGTTCATCTATCTCTTTCAATTCTGGTTTCCTCAGTGTGTACGCCCAGCAGTGGGATTGCTGGGTCATAAGGCAGTTCTATTTGCAATTCTTTCAGGAATCTCCACACTGTTTTCCATAACGGCTGTACTAGTTTGCGTTCCCACCAACAGTGTAAGAGGGTTCTCTTTTTCCACATCCTCTCCAGCATTTATTGCTTGTAGACTTTTGGATCGCAGCCATTTTGACTGGTGTGAAATGGTACCTCATTGTGGTCTTGATTTGCCTTTCTCTGATAACGAGTGATGTTGAGCATCTTTTCATGTGTTTGTTAGCCATCCATATGTCTTCTTTGGAGAAATGGCTTTACTATTCTCTTTTCTTTTATAAAATTATTTACTTTAATTGGAGGATAATTACTTCACAATATTTAGATGATTTTTTCCATACCTCAACATGAATCAGCCATGGGTGCACATCATGCGTCCCCAATCCTGAACCCCTCCCCCACCTCCCTTCTCATACCCTCCCTCTGGGTTGTCCCAGGGCACCAATTTTGAGTGCCTTGCTTCACGCATCAAACTTGCATTGGCCGTCTGTTTTACATGTTTAATGCTGTTCTCTCAAATCATCCCACCTTCGCCTTCTCCCACAGAGTCCAAAAGTCTGTTCTTTACATCTGTGTCTCTTTTGCTGTCTCTACAATATTTAGATGATTTTTTCCATACCTCAACATGAATCAGCCATGGGTGCACATCATGCGTCCCCAATCCTGAACCCCTCCCCCACCTCCCTTCTCATACCCTCCCTCTGGGTTGTCCCAGGGCACCAATTTTGAGTGCCTTGCTTCACGCATCAAACTTGCATTGGCCGTCTGTTTTACATGTTTAATGCTGTTCTCTCAAATCATCCCACCTTCGCCTTCTCCCACAGAGTCCAAAAGTCTGTTCTTTACATCTGTGTCTCTTTTGTTGCCTGGCATATAGGATCGTCATCACTGCAGGCAGATTCTTTTTTGTCTGAGCCACCAGGGAATCCTTCTACTCTATAGTCTGGGAAAAGTAAATAATAGTACAGGAAAGTGAATCAGTTATATACACACATATATTCTCTCTTTTTATTTTATTTTTTTAGATTATTTCCTCATATAGATCATTATAGAATACTGAGTAGAGCTCCCTACTGTATAGCACAGAGAACTCTACTCACTACTCTGTAATACTCTGTAGTGAGGAAAGAACCCCCCAAAGAGGGGATATGTTTGTATGTATAACTGATTCACTTTCCTGTACAGCAGAAACTAACACAACATTGGAAATCAACTCCAATTTTTTTAAACAAAATCATGATTCAGGCACTTAAATAAAATCCGCTTGACTAGTATAATGTGGGAATACCATGTACCTGTCCTGGAAATTATGTATAATTCTGTGCCATTATTTTTCTAGAATGCTACCTTTACTAGCTTTCCAGCCATGGGAATATCATCTTTTCTGATCTTTGAATATCTCAGCATTTAGTTGTGTTCTTGATATAGAGGTGCTGTAGGTCATGATTTACTGTTTAATAAGTTACTTAATGTCTTTCTGGTGGCAAAATTATAATTCTCTTTGCATGGAAAAATGCATGCATGCACCAATGTACATGTGTGTTACATGTACATTTTTTTGTCAATATGTCAAAAATACTGTATAGTCACAGGCATGAGAACAGACGTATGGACATGGTTGGGGAGAGGAGAGGGTGAGATATATGAAGAGAGTAATATAGAAGTTTATATTACCACATGTAAAGTAGAGAGCCAATGGGAATTTGTGGTATGACTCAAGGGACTCAAACAGGAGCTCTATATCAACCCAGAGGGGTGGGGTGGGGAGGGGAGATGGGAGGAAGGTTCAAAGGGGAGGGGATATATGTATACTTATGGCTGATTCATGTTGATGTTTTCAGAAACCAACAAAATTATGTTAAGCAATTATCCTTCAATTAAAAACAAATTTTAAAAAAGTCAGCTTCTGGGCCAATCCACTATTATGACCAAAGATGAGATTCTTTATTATGAAATAAATATCTTACTGACCACTTCAAAAAAAGTACTGTGTGGTAAAATCTAAATTGAGATGACTTCAGATGCGTTAGGGTAAACTAACAATAGTCTGTATATATATAAAGCATCCATCCACTGGAGCAAATGCCCACACATGTGGAAGGAATTGGTTACTCTGTCACTGAGGGCAGTTTCCCAGGGAGACTCTGCGTGTATTCAAGTGACAGAGCGGGATAGGTAAGGATGAGGAAGAAGCTGGCCCTCCCCCATCTATGGTCTGTTTTGTTATTTTCCATTGATGCTCCTTTAAAAATCACACAGGCATTAGAAATGTATTCATTTCCATCCACTGGTTTCATGAGGGACAAAGCACAGACTTTCTGTGTAGAGATCCACATTTTTAGAGATCCCATGGATTGTAGGAGGTTATGAATAACTAGTTCCTATGCTACAAAGAAAAGAATGTAGCCTGTGGAACAGGGTACATTTTACTCTGAATTAGCCCTGCCTTCAAATTCAGATATTTATGGCTTATTTCGTTAGAGGTGAGGGTGAGAATCTCATGGCAAGCAGTGGTCTATTTACCTTCACATCTTTATCAGTGATATAGTGCTAGGTACATGGAGAAGGAAATGGCAATCCACTCCAGTACTCTTGCCTGGAGAATCCCATGGACAGAGAAGCCTGGTAGGTTACAGTCCTCGGGGTCGCAAAGAGTCGGACATGACTGAGCGACTTCACCTTCACCTTCACATGGTACAACTTAATGTATTTGTTCAATGAATTAGACTGTTACTGAAGACGGATGGGTAGGTTGATTCTATATTAAAATCACTGACCATTGTAATGTGTCATATCTGTAAGATTATAAGATTTTTTTATTGGGGTATAACTGGTTTACAGCCATGACATATTCCTTTTCCTATTTCGAACCAGTCTGTTGTTCCATATCCAGTTCTAACTGTTGCTTCCTGATCTGCATATAGGTTTCTCAAGAGGCAGATCAGGTGGTCTGGTATTCCCATCTTTCAGAATTTTCCACAGTTTATTGTAATCCACACAATAAAGGCTTTGGCATAGTCAATAAAGCAGAAAGAGATGTTTTTCTGGAACTCTCTTGCTTTTTCGATGATCCAGTGGATGTTCGCAATTTGATCTCGGGTTCCTCTGCCTTTCCTAAAACCAGCTTGGACATCTGGAAGTTCATGTATTGCTGAAGCCTGGCTTGGAGATTGTTGAGCATTACTTTACTAGTGTGTAAGATGAGTGCAATTGTGTGGTAGCTTGAGCATTCTTTGGCATTACCTTTCTTTGAGATTGGAATGAAAACTGACTTCTTCCAGTCCTGTGGCCACTGCTGAGTTTTCCAAATTTGCTGGCATATTGAGTGCAGCACTTTTCACAGCATCATCTTTCAGGACTTGAAATAGCTCAACTGAAATTCCATTACCTCCACAAGCTTTGTTTGTAGTGATGCTTTCTAAGGCCCATCTGATTTAACACTCCAGAATGTCTGGCTCTAATAGGAAACAGAGTACGTCAAGGCTGTGTATTGTCACCCTGCTTATTTAACTTATATGCAGAGTACACCATGAGAAAAGCTGGGCTAGAAGAAGCTCAAACTAGAATCAAGATTGCCAGGAGAAATATCAATAACCTCAGATATGCAGATGACACCACTCTTATGGCAGAAAGTGAAGAGGAACTAAAAAGCCTCTTGATGGAAGTGAAAGAGAACAGTGAAAAAGTTGGCTTAAAGCTCAACACTCAGTAAACTAAGATCATGGCATCCAGTCCCATCACTTCATGGCAGTTAGATGGGAAAATAGTGTAAACAGTGGCTAACATTATTTTGGGGGGCTCCAAAATCACTGCAGAGGGTGATTGAAACCATGAAATTAAAAGACGCTTACTCCTTGGAAGGAAAGTTATGACCAACCTAGATAGCATATTAAAAAGCAGAGATTATTTGCTGACTAAGGTCCGTCTAGTCAAGGCTATGGTGTTTCCAGTGGTGGTCACGTATGGATATGAGAGCTGGACTGTGAAGAGAGCTGAGCGCCGAAGAATGGATATTTTTGAACTGTGGTGCTGGAGAGGACTCTTGAGAGTCCCTTGGACTGCTAGGAGGTCCAACCAGTCCATTCTAAAGGAGATCAGCCCTGGGTGTTCTTTGGAAGGACTGATGCTGAGGCTGAGACTCTTATACTTTGGCTACCTGATGCAAAGAGTTGACTCATTGGAAAAGACCCTGATGCTAGCAGGGATTCAGGGCAGGAGAAGAAGGGGATGACAGAGGATGAGATGGCTGGATGGCATTACTGACTCGATGCACATGAGTTTGGGTGAACTCCGGAAGTTGGTGATGGACAGGGGGACCTGGCATGCTGTGATTCATGGGGTTGCAAAGAGTCAGACACAACTGAGAGACTGAAGTGAAGTGAAATGAACTGAATTTCTTTACAATGTTGTGCTACTTTCTGCTTCAGTTCAGTTCAGTTGCTCAGTAGTGTCCGACACTTTGAGACCCCATGAATTGCAGCACTCCAGGCTTCCATGTCCATCATCATCTCCCGGAGTTCACTCAGACTCCTGTTCATCGAGTCTGTGATCCCATCCAGCCATCTCATCCTCTGTCATCCCCTTCTCCTCCTGTCCCCAATCCTTCCCAGCATCAGACTCTTTTCCAATGAGTCAACTCTTCACATGAGGTGGCCAAAGTACTGAAGTTTCAGCTTTAGCAGCATTCCTTCCAAAGAAATCCCAGGGCTGATCTCCTTCAGAATGGACTGGTTGAATCTCCTTGCAGTCCAAGGGACTCTCAAGAGTCTTCTCCAACACCACAGTTCAAAAGCATCAATTCTTCGGCACTCAGCCTTCTTCACAGTCCAACTCTCACATCCATACATGACCACAGGAAAAACCATAGCCTTGACTAGATGGGCCTTAGTCAGCAAAGTAATGCCTCTGCTTTTGAATATACTATCTAGGTTGGTCATAACTTTTCTTCCAAGGAGTAAGCATCATCTAATTTCATGGCTGCAGTCACCATCTGCAGTGATTTTGGAGCCAAAAAAAAAAAAAAAATAAAGTCTGACACTGTTTCCACTGTTTCTCCATCTATTTCCCATGAAGTGATGGGACCAGATACCATGATCTTTGTTTTCTGAATGTTGAGCTTTAAGCCATGTTTTTCATTTCCTCTTTCACTTTCATCAAGAGACTCTTTAGTTCTTCTTCACTTTCTGCCATAAAGGTGGTATCATCTGCATATCTGAGGTTATTGCTTACAAAGAGGTAAATCAGCTCTGTGTATGCATACATCCCGTCCCTTTTGGACCTTCCTCCTACCTCCCATTTCATCGGTCACCGCAGAGCACCATGCTGAGCTCCATGTGCTGGTGAGTATATGGCAAGTTCACACCAGCTCTGTTTTATAGATGGTAGAGTATGTACGTCAATCCTAATTTCCCAGTTCACCCACCACCCAGCCCCTACCGTATCCACACACCCATTCTCTACATCTGCATATCTATAACCTAACAAGCTTATTACTTGAATTCATTTACTGCCATGCGTTTCAACTATGACTTTTAATACATTTGATCAAGGTACAGAGGAAATTGGATTCAAGAGACCAAGAGGAGCAGTCAAGGGAAATAATGTAATTTAAGTGCAATTCTATATGAACTGCCTTCTATTTGCATGCATCAGAGCTCAAATTCACTTGCCCTATGTATAGACATTAGGTTATAGCTTTCAAACTCTTCCAAAAATACTGAGCCTTAGTTCTTTATTGTGTTAGTTGAGTGAAAATATTACAAATTACTATATAAATGAAATACCATATGATCAAAGAAGTTTAGGTTTGTAGTATATTATCTTCTATGTAAATTTTCCAGATATCTCACTATTTCATTGACTTTCCTTATAGTTATGGATGAACCTTGATTTTTTAGAGCTACATAGGCAAGCTGATTTCATTCAACACTTCTGAGTAGGGTCATATATAGCCAATTATCATCCCAAAAGGTACTATATTTTGAGATCTCACCTTACAAGTCAACAACATGTACACTTCTTAACCTGTCATATAAAAACCAAGGAGGAAGAAGGCTTTGCACACCAAGATTTGATTCACAAATCCTCAGCTCCAGATACCAACATAAGTGGAAAAAGAGCATTTCCCGAAGACACTTTATTCTAAAATAAAACCTTAGGAAAAACAGTATCCTTTAGATGGTTGATTATAAGCAGAATAATTATCCTAATGACTAGTATGTGTTTGCATATCTCTATATTTCTAACAAATTCTCTAGTCCTTTGTGTCTCATTAAATGCAAACGCCATTTTATTTAGCAAATATTCACATTGGATACAAAGCCAATAGACAAAAATCATTTGTATTCTTAAATATTAGCAACAGAAAAATGGAATTTTTAACAGTGCCAAAAACCTCAGCATAACTGCAAATTTCTATGAGTAAATTCAAAAAATGACTTGTTAGAACATTACTGAGTGAGATAAAGACCTAAGATGTGCAGATAGACATCATGTTCATGTACAGAAAGACTCAATATGGTCTCTGAATCTAGCAATTTTCTACAAATCAAAGGGCTGAATCCAATCTTAGCCCAATATCAGCAGAACCTCTTTCTTGTAACAAACTGATAAGCCAATTCTGAAATTTATACAGAAATGTGGAAGGCTAGATATATAAAGGCAAGGGAGAAAGGAAAAGATATATACTCAACTGAATGAAGTATTCCAGAGAATAGCAACAAGAGCTAAGAAACAATAGAATGGGAAAGACTTGAGATTTATTCAGGAAAACTGGAAATATCAAGGGAATGTTTCATTCATGGATGGACATGATAAAGGACAGAAACCATAAGGACCTAACAGAAGCAAAAGAGATTAAGAAGAAGTGGCAAGAATACACAGAAGAACTGTACTGAAAAGGTGTTAATGACCCAGATAACCATGACGGTGTGGTCACTCACCTAGAGCCAGACATCCTGGAGTAGAAAATCAAGTGGGCCTTAGGAAGCATTACTATGAACAAAGCTAGTGGAGATGATGGAATTCCAGTTGACCTTTGTCAAATCCTAAAAGACGAAGCTGTGAAAGTGTTGCACTCAATATGTCAGCAAATTTGGAAAACTCAGCAGTGGCCACGGGAATAGAAAAGGTCAATTTCATTCCAATCCCCAAAAAGGGCAATGCTAAAGAATGCTCAAATCACCACACAGTTGCACTCATTTCACATGCTAGCAAGGTAATGCTCAAAATCCTTCAAGCTAGGTTCCACAGTGCATGAACTGAAAACTTCTAGACGTACAAGCTGGATTCAGAAAAGGCAGAGGAACCAGAGACAAAACTGCCAACATTTGTTGTATTATGGAGAAAGAAAGAGAATTTCAGAAAAAAAAAATCTACTTCTGTTTCACTGACTATGCTAAGCCTTTGACTGTGTGGTTCACAAAAATCTTTTGAAAATTTTTAAAAATCTGTCTCCTGAGAAACCTGTATGTGGGTCAAGAAGCAACAGTTAGAACTGACATGGAAAAACAGACTGGTTCTAAATTGTGAAAGAAATATGATAAGACTGTATATTGTCACTCTGCTTATTTAACACATGTAGAGTACATTATGTGACATGCCAGGCTAGATGAAACTCCAGCTGAAATTAAGATTGCCAGTAGAAATATCAACAAATCTCAGACATGCAGACAACATCACCCTAAAGGTGGAAAGAAAAGAGCAACTAAAGAGCCTCTTGATGAAGGAGAAAGAGGAGAATGCAAAAGCTAGGTTAAAACTCAACATACAAAAAAGTAAGATCCTGGCATCTAGTCCCATCACTTCATGACAAATCAAAGAGGAAAAAGTGGAAGCAGTGATAGATTTTATTTTCTTGGGCTCCAGAAATCACTTCAGACAGTGACTTCAGCCATGAAATTAGAAGATACTTGCTCCTTGAAAGAAAAGGTATGACAAAACTAAACAACATATTAAAAAGTAAAGACATCACTTTGCCAACAAACGTCCATCTAATCAAATGTTTCACCACACAGTTGCACTCATTTCACATGCTAGCAAGGTAATGCTCAAAATCCTTCAAGCTAGGTTCCACAGTGCATGAACTGAAAACTTCTAGACGTACAAGCTGGATTCAGAAAAGGCAGAGGAACCAGAGACAAAACTGCCAACATTTGTTGTATTATGGAGAAAGAAAGAGAATTTCAGAAAAAAAAAATCTACTTCTGTTTCACTGACTATGCTAAGCCTTTGACTGTGTGGTTCACAAAAATCTTTTGAAAATTTTTAAAAATCTGTCTCCTGAGAAACCTGTATGTGGGTCAAGAAGCAACAGTTAGAACTGACATGGAAAAACAGACTGGTTCTAAATTGTGAAAGAAATATGATAAGACTGTATATTGTCACTCTGCTTATTTAACACATGTAGAGTACATTATGTGACATGCCAGGCTAGATGAAACTCCAGCTAAATTAAGATTGCCAGTAGAAATATCAACAAATCTCAGACATGCAGACAACATCACCCTAAAGGTGGAAAGAAAAGAGCAACTAAAGAGCCTCTTGATGAAGGAGAAAGAGGAGAATGCAAAAGCTAGGTTAAAACTCAACATACAAAAAAGTAAGATCCTGGCATCTAGTCCCATCACTTCATGACAAATCAAAGAGGAAAAAGTGGAAGCAGTGATAGATTTTATTTTCTTGGGCTCCAGAAATCACTTCAGACAGTGACTTCAGCCATGAAATTAGAAGATACTTGCTCCTTGAAAGAAAAGGTATGACAAAACTAAACAACATATTAAAAAGTAAAGACATCACTTTGCCAACAAACGTCCATCTAATCAAATGTCCATCTACTGTTCTTCCAGTAGTTATGCACAGATGTGAGAACTGGACCATAAAGGATGGCTGAGCATGGAAGAATTGATGCTTTTGAACTGTGGTGTTGGAGAAGACTACTGAGAGTCCCTTGGGCAGCAAGATCAAAGCAGTCAAACTTAAAGGAAATGAACCCTGAATATTTACTGGAAGGATTGATCTGAAGTGGAAACTTCAATATTTTGTCACTTGATGCAAAGAGTCAACACATTTGAAAAGACCCTGATACTGGGAAAGATTGAAGGCAGAAGGTAAAGGGGACCACAGAGGATGAGATGGGTGGATGGCATCACAGACTCGATGGGCATGAGTTTGAGTAAACTCCAGGAGATGGTGAAGTACAGGGAAGGCTGGTGTGCTGCAGTCCATGGGGGTCACAAAAAATCAGAGGCAACTATGCAACTGAACAAAAACACAAAGTATATAAAGATTTACTCTGAGGAGCAGAGCTCAGGGTCTTACACTGCCAGCTCTCAAGACTGGCACAGTGACGACATGTTGAAACATGAGTGTAAGGGACAAATTTAAATTCAGATGCAGTTTGTGCAGTTGGCACCCTTTACAGCTTCAGAGAGACTGCAGATCTAGACACAAAATGAAGTGTGCTGAAGTCAACAGCAGGGAACTCATTCATAACCTCTGAGGAGGCAAAGGTTTTTCAAACATTAAAGGTATTAATAGTAAAAGAAAAGGCAATAGGTTAGGTCATATAAAATTTGAGAAACTCTATTCATCAAAAGATGTTACTGTCCAGAGTGAGAAAAGATGATCATCACATTATCAAAGATTTACTTACAGAAAGTATAAAGAAAGCTCTCAGAAAGAAAAGGACAACCCACGGGGGAAAAAGTGGTCATTAGCTTAAGTGGACACTTCTCAGAGAAAGATACTAGAAGAGCCAAAAAAACAAATATGAAAAGTGATCAAAACTGTGAGTCAAAGAAATGACAAGGAAAGCCTCAGTGAGAAGACAGCTCCACAGCCGGACCAGAATGACTCAAAAAGATGGGACACACCAAACACTGGGTAGGCTGAGACCCCTCTTCACGGCTCAGAACTATAATGAGGGCTTTTTTCTACAACTGGCAGACTGTAAGCTGAACACACTCATACTCTGAATGTATGGAATTCACATTATTCCTTGGCCAGTGTTTAGTGGATGCATGTCCATTTCTTCATCTAAGACATATGCTAGAAGGTCCAAAATGACACAGTTCCTAATTAACAGAGACAAGAAATTACCCTGATGCCCATCAGAAGAGATGCATAAATGGCATAGTCACAAAACAGAATACCCTACTGCAATGACAATGAACACACATATACACAACACCAGCACAACCTTGAGTGAATGACAATGAACACCTGTTCATACAACATCTACACAATTTTGAGTGAATGACAGTGAACACATGTGCACAATACCAGCACAACCTTGAGTCAAAGGAGCCAGAAACACAAGCACAAAATCTGTGTTTCACCATGTGTATGATATGCCAAAACAGGCCAGGCTAACTAGTGCTACTGGGAGGCAAGAGAATGTTTACTCTTGAGTTGCTCTTTAAGACTCAAAGAGCTCATGAAGGTCTCCCGGGGGAAAATGTTGCTATTTGACCCTGAGCTGAAGTTCCACACATTTTAAGTTTCTGAAAACTTTGAACTCTAAGCCTACAGCGTGTACACATTTTTGTACACACGTCTTATTTTGCAAAACTGATTGAAAGCCCGAAAACATCTGAGAATAGCTGATATGTTGCTTCTGTAAGAAATTCTCTAAATTCTTAATATAGGTTATAAAGAATTAAAACTAATACAATGGCACTGTAAAAAACTCAGTCCTCAGAGTCAAATTTCTGGATTCAAATCCAGCAACTGGGCTTACTAGATGACTGAGCTATTTATGTAACCATTCTAGTCTTTCTCATAGTACAAATGGAAATAAATTATTTCCACTGTTAATGGAATTACATTGTAAATTTTTGCCTTATAAATTTTTTTGTAAGCACGGAATGGATAACAGAAGATTCAGTGTCCAAAATATTTAATAAGTCAATAAGCCTGTGATATCCCAGGTACTATTACACAGCATTTTTATATGCAGTGTGTGTGCGTGCATATGTGTGCAGTTTTTACATATGCATATATGTGGTCTCTATAAAATTATAATCATTTCTACTACCATTATAATTTAATCTTGATGATTAATATGCCTTTTCATCATTGTATCACACTGAACCAATGCTTTAAAGGAAAAGTCTCCAAAAAGCCCAAGTCATTGATGATTAATTGTGAATCATTTATCACACAAATATTTATCAGTCAAGTACTGTGTATCATGATATGGTCAATTTCTTATGATTTGGAAATGATCAAATGAAACCAATCCTTGTAAATCCATAGGGAAGCAGTAGTTTTTAGATTAGGTTATACAGTTCCCTTTATAAGTATTGCTCAGAAATGAATCTCAATAATTAGATCAGAAAAAAAGAAACTAATGGCCTCTACATAAAAATATTTATATTAAAATATATAAATATATTTATTGTAAAGTATGTTGCTCTGCTGTGTTCATTTGCTCAGCTGTGTCCAACTCTTTGCGACCCCATGAACTGTAGCCCAGCAGGCTCCTCTGTCCATGGGATTCTCCAGGCAAGAATAGTGGAGTGGGTTGTCATACCCTCCTCCAGGGGACCTTCCCAGTCCAAGGATCAAATCAGCATCTTCTGCTTCTCCTGAGTTACAGACAGAATTTTTACTGCTCAGTCACGAGGGAAGACCATTGTAAAGCATGTTGTTGTCGTCATTAGGCACTAAGCTGTGTCCAGCTCTTTACAACCCCGTGGGCTGTAGCCCACCAGGCTCCTCTGTCCATGGGATTTCCCAGGCAAGAATACTGGGGTAGGTAGCCATTTCCTTCTCCAGGGGATATTCCTGACCCAAAGATTTAACCCTCGTCCCCTGCTTGGTGGGCAGGCTCTTCACTGCTTGAGCCACCAGGGGAGCCCACTGTAAAGTATAAATATATTGAAATACACACACACACACACACATACACACACATATAGACACACAAAAACATGTATATATATACATATGTGATGTGCTGTGCTTAGTGACTCAGTCATGTCCAAATCTTTGTGACCCCATGGACTGTAGCCTGCCAGGCTCCTCTGTCCTTGGAGATTCTCCAGGCAAGAATACTGGAGGGGTTGCTATGCCCTCCTCCAGGAGGTCTTCCCAACCCAGGGATTGAACTCTGCCTGCATTGCAGGCAGATTCTTTACCAGCTGAGCCACGAGAGAAAGCCAAGAATACTGGAGTGGGTAGTCTATCCATTCTCCAGGGCGTCTTCCTGATCCAGGAATGAAATCGGGGTCTCCTGCATTGCAGGCGGATTCTTTACCAGCTTAGCTACCAGGGAAGCCATATATGCATATACATATACACTGATATATCAGTGTGAAATAGTCTCATTGAAAGGTCAGAATTTACTAAGTATTTTAGAGCTCATAATAAAGAGAGCATTTGTTTCTGTATGATGTTGTCAAATAAAAGTCAATAGCAAATGAAAGAAATTCAAAGTCAATTTAATGTTTCTGCTGCTTCCCTTAAAAATCATTTATGTGCAATAAACACAGGTGGCTTAAAATTAGCTTTTTGAATAGATAAGTTTATTGAACAAGCTGTCAATTTTCCTTTTATGTCCCTCTGATGTAAGGAGCCTAAACTCCTTTCTATTTACCATGTAACATTACCTTTTTCATTTGTTACATAAAAGATACAACCTTCATTATGCAAACCTATGTCAACAAAGGAAGATAAGTCTTTCCCTGTAAAACTGTTAAATACATCGCTGCTGTCCAAGTGGCATGCCTACCAGAGGTCTTGTGCTCCATGGACATGACAGGATCCCAGAGAACAAAAGCAGAGTCATCACTGCCGAGAGCCGTGCACTAGCATGACTTCACACTTGACTGTGCCTCTCCCATACCCCGACACGAGTCAAGATTCCCTGATACACATGGTCCTGGGAGTCTGTGCTCACATAGCACAAAAAGACAGTCAATTCAGTATGGCTTGGTTAAACAGAAGTGTTCTTTAATGTTGACCAGCACATTATGAATTTTCTTATTTAAATTATAACTTGCACACATTCCAACTCATCTGGGAAAATGTCTGCAATGTTTGGCTTGAACTAGTATAAAATCTTTGAGTAAACAATAATTCCAGTTCCACTAACATTCTTTTTGTGCTTCCGCATAGACCACGTCCTCTGCCTTGCCCTCATTTGTATACATCACAGTGCCAAGGCCAGGAAACTTGCTACATGAAAATCTGTCTGGTGCTTTCTGAAGGTGCATACACGATGATTTTTTATTACCACCTGATACTAAAGTAATAAGTCATAAAGTTACTCTACTGAAGTTCTATTTATAACCAGTAAACTTTGATCTTAAGAATACTGTTTTGCTTCTAGGAGAACTTCATGGAGTCTATATATATATATATATATATATAAAAGACCAATCAGCTTTGAATTTGTGGTCCAGTATTAGTTAAACTAAATGAGGACATATTGGAAATGTAAATAGAAGGCGCTCCCTGAGCAGTGGATGCTGAGCGGTGGACCCCATGTGCAGAGATCTAGCCGTGTGTGGTGTCCCTGGAGGAGAACTCGTGCCTATCTCGCAGTTCCAAGGAAGCTAGTATTCATTCAGCAAGGTATTGGATGTCTGGTATGTGTTAGACACCACTTAGACCCTGAGAATACAGAGGTGGACAGTACAGAAATTGGACTTGTCCTTCTGATGGATAGTATAAGCAAGAAAATGGGCAGTTACAATGCAGTGGGATAAACACCACTAAAATTTGGAAAAAAATGCATTCCAGTTTGGGAGGGTGAGCACCTACAAGGTTTAGGACCTTAAGAATGGAGATGGTATTGCAAAGGGGGAGGAAAATACTACGGAGAAAATAAGTTTGGATATTAGCAGAAGGTAGTTCTGAAGGCCTGGCATACTTTCCATAAAGATAACTGAACAATCAACCTAGGAAAGAGAAAACAGACCAGGTGTAGGAGGCTCAATGCCAGGATTAGAACCTCTAGAGCTAAAAAGGGGGGGTGGGTGGAGGCCTTGGAGCAAACACGCACTGTGGGCCGAACTGTCGCATCAGGCTCTCAAGCCCGGTCATGGAGAGTGGCTGTGGAGAAGGACGAGAGGGAGGTAAGAAACTGCTCTGTGGGCAAATGAACCAGAAAATAGGGAGTGAAGAGCCCACATTGAGGGTGAAGAGCCTGCTGTGTGATGTGCCAGGCTCTGAGTTTAAGAAAACACCTGCAAAGGGTGCCACAGGGGAAGAGGAGAAAACTAGATTTCCAGTGAGGTTGGTAGGAACAGATGCTATTGTGGGACAAGCACCTTTGGGGAAACAGATAATGGATTACAGTTGCTCAGAAAAGCACATTTAACAAACACCCATAGATAAAGCTTACTTTAAAAACAGCAGACAAAATGTAACCTTGTAATCTCCTAAGGGAAGCCAGGAAACACGTGTGGTTTCCAAGAATCCATCAAGTTTCTAAAAAAAAAGAGTTTCTTGCATACAACTACCAGAAGCACTGAGCTTTATTAGGAGTTAGTCACCGGCAGGAGGAATGGATGCTTCATTACAGGAGACTGTTTATTTTATAGCTTTCACAGAAAATCCTGCAGAACCATTAGAATCAGACAGGTGTGTGAGTTATAGAATCAATCTGACCTTTTGGGGGGTTTTGTCAGTATTTATTGGCACGCTTAGTGACATTTATATTGTTAAATGAAAATATAAGAGCTTGAAGCTGTCAATGGAATCATTATAAGGACAATATCCGATCACATGATGCTATAAATCACTTGAACAAAGAGAAGTACAAATTTCTACTGTTCAAAGATGAAAATAAATTCCTGCAAACTCTCTACTTTGCCTGCTCTCTCAAAAGATGAAGGAAGGAAAGGTTGTGACTCCACCAATGAACTGTAACTGCACAGACTCATATCTAGGATCTGAACTGGCCGCAGTGATCAGTTGTTCCATTGTCTTTCAGTCCACCTACTAATTACCCTTTCCTTTGTTTTCTGTTCTCTAGACTTCGTTGCCCCTCCTTCCCTAAATTCATAGAAATACATATGTGAGTTCATGAATCTGCCTGCACATGACAGAAGTCCCCATACATTAATAAACCTCATCTATGGCTAAAAGCTGATTTTCTGCAATCAGTAACAGAATAAAATTATTTCTGACCTGGCCAATATCGTTATGGGACAATTTGTTCTTTCAGTTGATATTTTCTAAATATGAATGAATTTGGAGACTTACACTGACATATTTACACTATTGATACTACCTATACAGTGGATAACTAATGAGGCTCTACTACATAGCACATAGCACAGGGAAGTCTCCTTAATGATCTCTGGTGACCTAAATGTGAAGGAAGTCCAAAAAAAGAGGGCATATCTGTATACATATGGCAGGTTCACTTTGGTGTACAGTAGAAACACAACATTGCAAAGCAACTATACTCCAATAAAATTTAAAATAATTAAATAAACATGAATGAGGCTTGTTGCTTCTCTATCAATCAGTCATTGATTATAGTTTTTAAAATATAAATTTATTTATTTTAATTGGAAGTTAATTACTTTACAATGTTGTATTGGTTTTGCCATACGTCAACATGTATCCGCCACAGGTATACACGTGTTCCCCATCACCAGTGCACCAGCCCCAACCATCCAATATCATGCATCAAACCTGGACTGGCAATTCATTCCATATATGATATTATACATGTTTCGATGCCATTCTCCCAAATCACTGTACCCACTCCCTCTCCCTCTCCCTCAGAGTCCAAAAGACTGTTCTATACATCTGTGTCTCTTTTGCTGTCTCGCATACAGGGTTATCATTACCATCTTTCTAAATTCCATATATATGCGTTAGTATACTGTATTGGTGTTTTTCTTTCTAGCTTGCTTCACTCTGTATAATAGGCTCCAGTTTCATCCACCTCATTAGAACTGATTCAAATGGATTCTTTTTAATGGCTGAGTAATACTCATTGTGTATATGTACCACAGCTTTCTTATCCATTCATCTGCTGATGGACATCTAACTTGCTTCCATGTCCTGGCTATTATAAACACTGCTGCGATGAACACTAGGGTACACGTGTCTCTTTCAATTCTGGTTTCCTCAGTGTGTATGCCCAGCAGTGGGATTGCTGGATCATAAGACAATTCTATTTCCAGTTTTTTAAAGGAATCTCCACACTGTTCTCCATAGTGGCTGTACTAGTTTGCATTCCCACCAAGAGTGTAAGAGGGTTCCCTTTTCTCCACACCCTCTCCAGCATTTATTGCTTGTACACTTTTGGATCATAGCCATTCTGACTCGTGTGAAGCTATTAAGTCTCAGGGCTAAATAAATAAGCACAGAATATTCCAGAACACTTAGGAAGCTTTTAATCTCTACCGTTCACAAATCATAACCTTTAGTTCAGTTCAGTTGCTCAGTTGTGTCCGACTCTTTGCGACCCCATGAATTGCAGCACGCCAGGCCTCCCTGTCCATCATCAACTCCAGGAGTTCACTCAAACTCACGTCCATTGAGTCCATCATCACCTTAGTTTAAGACAAAATTCCACTCAGGCCAAGTATCTTAATTTGAGGTTTTTACCAAAACTATGCCAAGTGGGTGATCCATCATCAACTCCAGGAGTTCACTCAAACTCACGTCCATTGAGTCCATCATCACCTTAGTTTAAGACAAAATTCCACTCAGGCCAAGTATCTTAATTTGAGGTTTTTACCAAAACTATGCCAAGTGGGTGAAACTGATGGCATTCGCGGAGAGACTTTCAGCTACTGAAACTTCATGCTCCTGGAGGTGGTGTCATCCACGGGGAAGAGCTGCTGGGGATCAGTGTTCTTCCCCTGCAGAGTTAAGACAGCCCTCCAGGGGCCACAGGACACCTCTTTCCACAGCCAGCTGACTCTTCCCTGAGGAAATTTACGGACAAACACAGAAGACAAAGCAGAGGTTCTTTCTGGATGTGCCCCGGGATACGGGAGCGTCTACTCGGTCTGAAACCTATGTGCCTGCTGCATAAGCCCAGAGCTGGGGTGGACTCTGTTCTCACCCTGGCTCTCCTGCCTGTCTGCACATCCGAAACACCTGGCAGTGTGTTACCGACCATGGTGCCCAGACACCCCACCAAGCCAATCAGACCAGAGTCTCTGTAGGACTGGGCAGAGGGATTGTGTTTTTTAACCTTTCCAGGTAATTCTAATATGAATATAGAGTTAAGAACACCGTTCCAGACCCTCAGTTTTGATCTGGGATGGAAAGACTGGGATTTATGTCACCTGTCAGTGGACACATGTCTGTGTACTGTTAGAAAAGGCATTCTGCTTCTCTGTGCCTTGGACTCTTCATGTGCACAAAAGGATTAGAAAGATGAGCTCTCTCCCATGCTTCTATGCAAGGTGAGTGAAATAAAGAGAACCCACTTGGTAAAAACTACAAATTATGAAAACAGTGCTTTCTAATGATAGTGTATTGCTTGTTAAGATTATCTGATTATCAAATAAACCTAATTTCTGGCAGCAAAATTAAGAGTTGAAAGAAACTGGAAAATAGGGTATAATTATTATTCTCTGATACTATGAAATTAAAAATAAACAGTCTTTTATCTGAATGGGATACATGGATAAATTATGTTACTTGTACCTTTACCATGATGTAAAAATGTCACCACATCTAACCTAAAATCTTCAAAGCCTAAAGATTTATTTAGGGTGGAAAGATATGACGACCAGCCCCATATACCGAGTCCTTGTTAGCAGGAGCCGGACAACCTGGGCTCCCAGGCAAAGATTTCTATCTGGATTCGAAAGATGGTGACTATTCAGTTGGGTGAACTGTCAACAAGCTGATAGAGAAGCTTATTTCATTCCACACATTTTTTTACCTTTATACAAAGTTCATGTGCAAAATGCATAATTAAAAAGAACTGTCATGCAGGAGATGATTATCAGCGAGTTTGAATAAAGCATGCTGCGGGCTGCTCACGTGCCCCTCCTCCCCCCGGTGACCTTGCCAGGACTCTTGTATCAAGTGCCCAGCTGGAGAAAACTGAGCTAATAATGGCCCAGCTGCATAATCTAACGAGATCTTTGTGATACAAGCAAGGTCAATGCTCTATCATGCAGTGCATTAATCTCATTGTGCACCAAGAGAGAAGGGGACCAAGGGACACCCGTGCTGGCTGGAGCCAGCCCCCAGGATGGCGAGTGAGACTTCGAGAGGGAGATGAATAGCACTTCTAAACACAGCTGAGAAAGACTGTTCTAGAAATAAGGCCTGTGCACATCCATTTCAATATTCACTGTTCAACCAATGATTTCTATCATGCATTTATTTTTATATTTATAAATTCAGTGCCATTAATTGCATTCTTCTTGAGAGTTCTCTTATGACCAAGCCTTCTTACAAACTCATACAACTGCCACACTTAATGTAATCCTATAAAGCAATTGTAGAAGGTGGTTAATAGACTAATTATGTTTTATCTCCTGATCACCAATGTACTGGATTCTATAAATTAGAAGGTTGATTTCTAATATTTCATAAAACAAAAATCAAGGTCTGGGAATAAAATGAAGACTGATAGTAAGGTTTCAGATTTCTTCAAGACTGGTTTAGATACCACATAAAAATAAACAAAAACAACAAACCATAACAATTCAATTGAACAATGAATTCACCAGAGGTTTCTTACTGTAAATGTTGATTTTACAGAAAGACATTGTTCTTAATTTCAAGGTTTTAAGAAAAAAAAAAGTCTGCCAAGTTTTATGCTATTAAAAATGTTAGTCTTACTTCCCACGGACTAATTCCATGGAATTCTCCAGGCCAGAATACTAGAGTGAGTAGCTGTTTCCTTTTCCAGTGGATCTTCCTGACCCAGGAATCAAACTGGGGTCTTTTGCATTGCAGGCAGATTCTTTACCAGCTGAACTACCATGGAAGCCCCAGTACTACTTAGCTAAAAAAAATATCATATTCTAGAATGTTCCCTATAGATAATACTCCTAGCCTTAATGGTATCAAAAAATTCACCTCTAGACCATAAATTCACACAGTGGAAAGTCTGCAAAGGGACTGGATGTGGAACCACCACGTCCGAACAAGCCTGACTTCCTGTGAAACTGACTGAGGGCTGTTGATCACAGTCCCACTACCCACAGTGGTATCATTCTAAGCATATGAATGACATAAATAAAGGTGTGGATGGTCTTCTGTTGTGAGATCTTTATTTCTCTGTTGACTATCTTATTATGCTCATAAAGTCAAAGCTCAAAGGCACCGAAATTCCAAAAATTCTTTCCAAGTCCCTAAATCGTCACTGCATTTTGTGTGGCCTGGTTTCAGGGTGAAATGGGGAATGTGACCATCTACTTGTATAGCTTTTATTGGATACATGGATCATACTTTCTTTTGGAGCATTTTGAGAACTATGACATCACACATTCCCTAAGAAGGATATACTTTAAATAAAAGACAGGTGACCTTGTTATTATGGACCGGATGTGCAAAGAAACCAGACAGACAGATTACTTACTGGTTGTTAATTTACTGGGGAAAGTTTTTCTAATAATAGAGAATTGTGCTCATTCATTAACAGACTCTCCTTGAGCATTTACTTTTGAGTAGACTATCAACTAGAAAGTGGAAAACAAATATAAGGGAATATCCACCTGGGCTTCAAAGACCCCCCTCCTCAACCCTGCCTTGGAGACACGTGACTCTAATGAGGGAGAGGCTTCCAAGGCAAAAGGCAGTGACCCTGGATGCTGCTGGAGGCCCGGGTGGGTAAAGGTGAAGCAGGTGATACATGTAAACTTTGCTTCCCTCATCTGCAAACCTGGTACAAGGTGCACAACAAAGGCTGGCTATTGATATGCTTAATATTCCTGTATATAATTTACAAAATTATCAGAATATCAAATTCTTAAGAAGTAGTTGAACATATCCAATTAGTTTCCTAAAACTTGGACTGCAAGGAGACCAAACCAGTCAATCCTAAAGGAAATCCTCCTTGAATATTCATTGGGAAGACTGATACTGAGGCTGAAGCTCCAATATGTTGGCCACCTGGTTCAAAGAGCTGACTTAATTGGTAAAGACCCTGATGTTGGGAAAGACTGAAGGCAGGAGGAGAGGGGATGACAGAGGATGAGATGGTTGGATGGCATCACTGACTCAATGGCCATGAGTTTGAGAAAACTCCAGAAGATAGTGAAGGACAGGGAAACCTGGCATGCTATAGTCCATGGGGTTGCAAGAGTCAGACATGACTTAGCAATTGGATTACAACAAATATTAGTAACATGGGAGAAGCAAAAAATAGTAATGGAGGTCAGGTTTGTGCGACATTTCATTGCATATGTGCTGAAATCCTTTATATGAAGGCAATACATTTATGCGTGTGTGTGTGTATTTGAAGATAACGTTAGTGAGTGAAAGGTAACAGCCCAAAATATACGATGCCTCTAGCCTGCTTCAAATGTGTGGCCACATATTATAAGGTTAAACCAAATAGTTGAGGTCAAGCATTTACTCAGACACCTGAACATTCAATAAGCCAGCACATCAGCTCACATCACTCACCTATAATTACTAAAAAGGAAACCTGTCTTCAGACTCCCTTTGCAAGAAGACGTGTAGGGGGAAATTCTACGCTTTTTATATCTTAGCATTCACCTGCACAGATTAGAAGAGAATTATTTCCCTGAAACTAATGAAGCTTGAACTTCAGAGCCTGTCCTTCACGCAAGTGCATCAAGGTTCTGGAAACTGACCTAGAATGTGCCTAGAATCCTCTGATTGGGGTATTTTACAACAATAATAATTTTAAGTTCAACTGGGTAAGGCCATTCTGTCTCTTCTCTATTCTCCCTCTGGATATTTCAGCACTGGTGCTGGGCATGGCGTGAGGCTTTTGGGATCAATCTAAAGGGAAATTTAAGGTCACCTATGTCAGCCTATTTATTCAGTTCCATCATGTTTATTTATAACTAATTATCAATCATCATTCCAAAGCAATGTGTGTGGTTGGCTCTGTGAACACAGAGGGGGTCACAGTACTGGATGCTGAGGTAAGAGTATTATGGACCATGTTCTAAGTGCCAGCCCTGGAAGTGGGTGGGCGGTGGAAGTGGGACAAGGTTTGGTGGATAAGGACAAAGTTAGACTTTAGCTGCTTGACAGAAGTTGTCTCAAGTTAGACCACAATGCTAAAAATATGCAAGACATCAAAATGAATCCTCACTTCAACATTCAAGTCATCCATAGTAGTGCTATTTTTAAAACATGTTTAAAAAAGTATTTGACTAAGAAATGCCCGGATGACCTTTCTATTCTCTCTATAGAAAAAGAGTACAAAATCACATGCTTACAGGGAAAGGTAACCACTCAATATTTCCCCAAAGCTGTAGAGGAATGCATACTACAGGTGTGCAGGGGGTAAAATGACTAGGAATTTTGTTTTCAGATTTTTTTCTGACATTTCTGATGATTACACATTTTATCTTTCTAAATATATATAAGTTGCAGAACTGTCTTATTTTAAAGAAAATACTGACTTTCAAACAATATAATGGTCATAAGTGAACATTATATTTCGATATAATGTATCTCTTTTTATTGGTGAGACCTCCAAATTATTACCCTTAGGCTTGCCAAAACCTATATCAGCCCCTGAAAACTATTAGAACATTTTGCTATCATGTTCCAAAGAACACAGTTCTTCTATTACAAGCAAACTTCAATATTATATCAAATGCATCCTATCTTGCTTCCTTCTTGGGTCCACCCTCTGTAAGTTTCGCTCTGGGTTTTCTCCACTTCTGGTGGCAACTGGCTATCACACTGTCATAGGAGAGATGTCTCTCGTGGTTTTGACATTCATAAAGATCAGTAGTTATTTAAGTTTATCCAGTTAAAAGGAAACACCTTTGCACTACATGAACCATCCATGATAGAAGTGCAGCTAGCTTTACCGTTTACCTAGTTTAAAAATATATAATAATGACATTTTTCTCCAAAATATGCACTTAAAATATTCTTCCCACTTTCTGTCAGTTTGCTGTCTGCATTGGGCTATTTAGAGGAAACTAGATGGTCAGTGCTGAGGTCTCAGTAAGAGTCCAGAGTTAATACTGACAAGAGAGTCTAACTGAAAAGACTCTGTATAAATCCTTCTTCCTGCCTCCAACCATAGGAATGTTGTACTTGATTAACTAGAATCACCCAGGAAATTGACTTCCAAACACCCGCTGGAGGTGCACATGGCTTTGAAATAGGTAGGTGCCCTGACTTGGATCCAGTGACAACATTTTCCTCTACTTCTGTTAAAGAGTCTTGTTTTCAGACCTGTCAGTTCAGGTCAGTTCAGTCTCTCAGTTGTGTCTGACTCTCTGTGATTTCATGAACTGCAGCATTCCAGGCCTCCCTGTCCATCACCAATTCCCAGAGCCCACCCAAACCCACGTCCATTGACTCGGTGATGCCATCCAACCATCTCATCATCTGTCATCCACTTCTCCTCCTGCCCTAAATTTTTCCCAGCACCAGGGTCTTTTTCAGTGAGTCAGCTCTTCACATCAGGTGGCCAAAGTACTGGAGTTTCAGCTTCAACATCAGTCCTTCCAGTGAACACCCAGGACTGATCTCCTTTAGGATTGCCTGGTTGGATCTCCTTGCAGTCCATGAGACTCTCAAGAGTCTTCTCCAGCACCACAGTTCAAAGGCATTAATTTTTCAGCTCTCAGCTTTCTTTGTAGTCCAACACTCACATCCATACATGACCGTAGGCTTGACTAGATGGACCTTTGTTGGCAAAGTAATTACGTCTCTGCTTTTGAAAATGTTCTCTAGGTTGGTCATAGCTTTCCTTCCAAGGAGTAAGCATCTTTTAATTTCATGGCTGCAATCACCATCTGCAGTGATTTTGGAGCCCAGGAAAATAAAGTCAGCCACTGTTTCCACTGTTTCCCCATCTATTTGCCACGAAGTGATGGGACCAGATGCCATGATCTTAGTTTTCTGAATGCTGAGCTTTAAGCCAACTTTTCACTCTCCTCTTCCACTTTCACACCTGTCATATAAGTCCTAAAAAAATTATGCTGGAGTTAGTGGATTTCAAGCCTGTGCTATACAGATGATTTAATTCCCAATATGATGAAGAGGGTCATTAAAAAGTCAATCATGAAATGCCCATTTTGCTTAAACCAGCCTAACAGAGGCAATTTGTGAGATTTTTACAGGCTGAATGCTGTTCAGGCAAAGTACAATCAATGGTCATCATAATTAAATATTCAACGTCTTCTTCACTAATTGATTAGATATAATTCATGGATCATCTAGATGCTGGCTTCACTTTAAAATCACAAATTTAAAGACATCAATAAATATTTCCTATATATAAAGAAAATGGGTTTTAATTAAAATAATTGATTTTTCCCCCTCACACTCGTGGCTGACTACAGGACATAGCCAGAATGTCTGCTGTGTGCTATTTAAGTTATGTTTGAGCAAATAAACCCATGTACTGCTTTATTAATGTAGATTTACACTTAAAACTCTAGCTGAGAAGATTTATAGCACAAGGGGAATGCCTTATTGTATATACTAAATGGAAAAGTGCATCAGTCTGTTTACTTTTGTTCTTGTTAATACTGTATAGTATTATAGACACACAAAATATAAATCTTATCAAACAGAAATACAAAATCAGTATCATTGTTCCTATAATCAATTTAAGTGAATTTATCCTTGTGAAACATAGATGTTCCTAAAAGGACATAAATACATTTGTTTTGTACACAAAGACTTACATTCCTAATGTCCAAATTTATCTTTTAGACACTGTCTTGTTAAATTCTCAAAAATGGGAAGAATTCTACATGAAATTTAAAAATCGCTCTGTCTTATACACCTATTATAGGTTACGATTTTGCATTTGGTTCCTAACTTGTTAAGTTTTTGTTTGTCCTTTCACTTATTTACTCCTTCACCATCCACTCTTTAGCAATTACTTTCCCCAGTCTTAAATACTCAGAGTCTAGTGGAAGGGGCAGAGTAGCCCCACATCCGGAACCTGGAGTCTCAGATGCCACCCTTGATGGGCTGAGCCAGAGCCTGCAGCTTCACAGTGTCCCTGACTGCTCAGCATTGTGCATAGAGAAGGAAAAGTGGGAGTCCAGGACTTTAGGCCACACCCTGGAAGATGAGCAGCTCAGCCTCCTGAATTGTCAAGTCTCATTTAAGGCAGGGCACCTGGTCCCAGAAAAACACAAAAACTACCAGAGTTCAGTGGACTGACTGGTGATAGGTAGACAGACGTGCTACAGTTCAAGGCTGCCTGACGCACCATCACCAGCACCACAGAAGTTGGCTTGTTTGATTTAGCCCAATTTTAATTTGTCATTGCAGTACTTAAGAAGGGGCTTTCTTGATAGCTCAGCGGTAAAGAATCCTGTCTGCAGTGCAGGAGACACAAAAGACATAGGTTCGATTTGTAGGTCAGAAAGATCCTGTGGAAAAGGAAATGGCAATCCACTCCAGTGTTCTTCCCTGAACAATCCCATGGACAGAGGAACCTGGCAGGCTACAGTCAATGGCATTGCAAAGAAGTAGACACAGCTGAGCGACTAAGCATAACATACTCAAGAAACAAGTAAAAGCTTATCTTGAAATCTGTGAGAAAAATTCTTTGAATTCTACAGCCTTCTTGATGTTAGCAAAGATTCTTGTTGTTTCCAAACATACCTGCCCATGAGTTAAACTGTCCTCAGGATAAACATAAACTGATTTCCAGGAGTTCATATACCCTCTTTGCAGAATTAGCAATGCATTGAGAATTAACAGTCCAAAGAAATATTAAAGGTAGTGGTCTCTTTACACAGGAGAGACCCCTCAGGTAAAGATTCTGAAACACTGAACACAGAACAGCAGGCAAATTTAATTAAAAAATTATCAAATGATGTACTGAGGTTCTAGATCATCTAGAACCCAGATTTCTTAAAGAACTAGACCCAGAAACTAAATATCACAGAAATATATAGATGGAGAAAACAAACAGATGGTCCAAGAACCTGCGGCAGTGAATTCATTCAGATGTTGGACTCTCTAATGTAACTGTTGTTGATGCTTAGTTTTTAAATCCTGTCTGATCTTTTGCAACCCCATGGAATGTAGCCCACCAGGCTCCTCTGTCATGGGCTTTCCCAGGCAAAAATACTGGAAAGAGTACCTATTTCCTCCTCCAGGGGATCTTACTGACCCAGGAAGCAAACCCACATCTCTTGCATTGCAGGCAGATTCTTCACCACTGAGCTGTTAGGGAAGCCAATTGCTATCTCATAAATAACTTCATCCATATTACTAATGACGGCTTTACACCCTGACAGCGGTTCTAGGTGGCCACTGATCTCAAGCAACTTAATCTCTCTCTGGATCTAACTTTCCTCATTTGTTAAACTGAAGCGCACACTGAAAAAATTTTTTTCTAATGCACCTTTTCATGTTGTGTGTACACATGAGAGCATTAAAACTGCCAAGATCTGATAAAACAGCCAGTATTTTTAAAACAGGGATCAAATTTCAGTGAGACGAAGATTAATACAAGCTGGTACAGAAGTTTCCAAAACAAAGTTCAAATGCCATAGCCATTCTTTCCTATGGAGACAATAGTCACAACACAACTAGCAATTTTCATTACCCTGGCATTATAAGAAGTATGTGTGGGGACAGTCAGATACTCAGGTTGGGTTTCTCTTATAACTAGTCACTTTTAACAAGGATTTCATAAATTTTGATACCTATGAGCCTCTTCTAAAACAAAACATTTCACAAGGATCCCTGTAATGATTAGGTTTCATTCAAATTATGATCCTAATATATGTCAGCACCGAAGAATTGATGCTTTTGAACTGTGGTGTTGGAGCAGAGTCTTGAGAGTCCCTTGGACTGCAAGGAGATCCAACCAGTCCATTCTGAAGATCAGCCCTGAGATTTCTTTGGAAGGAATGATGCTAAAGCTGAAACTCCAGTCCTTTGGCCACCTCATGCGAAGAACTGACTCATTGGAAAAGACTCTGAGGCTGGGAGGGATTGGGGGCAGGAGGAGAAGGGGACGACAGAGGATGAGATGGCTGGATGGGGTCACGGACTCGATGAACGTGAGCCTGAGTGAACTCTGGGAGATGGTGATGAACAGGGAGGCCTGGCGTGCTGCGATTCATGGGGTCGCAAAGAGTCAGACACGACTGAACAACTGAACTGAACTGAATATGTGTCATAGGATCATATTTATATGTTCCATACATATATATAATGGAATATTATTTGGTCATAAAAATAATGAAATAACGTGATATGCAATGACACAGATGGACCTAGACATTATCATATTAAGTGAAGTTACACAAAGACAAATATTGTTTTCACTTATATGTGGAATCATGAACTTATCTCCAAAACGGAAATAGACCCTTAGACATAGCAAACAACTTTATAGATCCCAAAGGTGAAAGTGGGGAGGGATAAATTAGCAACCTGGGATTAACATATATACACTACTATATGTAAAATAGATACTCAACCAGGACCTACTCTATAGCACAGGAAATTATACTCAGAATTATGTAATAAGCTATAAGGGAAAAGAATCTTAAAAAATAATATATATATGTATATATAAATGAATCACTGTGATATACACCTGAAACTTACATGATATTGTAAATCAACTACATTTCAATAAAAAAATTCTTTAAAAGTGATGATCTTTTTAATCATGTAAATATAAAGCTAGGAATGCTTATAGGCTACATATGACTATATATATAAAACAAATGCACACAAAACTACGTTTCTTTTTCTTAAAAATAAACTTTTAACAAAAATCATTATAAACATTAATATGCTGATTTTTAGTAACAATAAATTGCTACTCAAAACTATTATCTCACAAAGCAAGATCACCAATAATAATACAGTAATGATTATTACTACAGCTATCAATATTTTTCACTAGGCCATTGTATTCTGATGAAGCTCTATTAAAATTACGACAGTCTCTTTCATATGGAGCACTCTTGATATCATGTACCTTCCTTTGCCCAGATCTGTCGTTCACAGTGCAAGCTCATGTGCATCTTTTACCCATTAGTCTGAGGATATTAAAGGAGTCTGCTTATAACTTATGGAATCTTAAACACGATGCAAATAAGGCAGTCAGGCTGATAATACAGTTATGGTCACAAAGAGTTGCATAATCATAAAATGAAAACACAAAATTAAAGTCTAGTTGCAGAGAACCAGAGGCCCCCTAGGAGGTCTTCAGAGTCCATTTCAAGAATGTTCTTCTCACCATTTAAGTGGTGCTCACAAGCAATGTCTATAGAGAAGTACAGCACAGTCATCCTGATCCCTGGTTGCTCACAAGGTATCATAGTTTTCTACTAGCTGGGACAGAACAGAATCAGCCATAAGGCAACCCCCTCCAAGCCACCCAGCCACCAGCCTATAAACATGGAAAAAGACTACTGAATATTGAAGATATGTGTGTGTTCAGTTGGTCAGTCGTGTCTGACTCTTCTCTGACCCTGTGGACTATAGCTCACCATGCTTCTCTGTCTATAGCATTTCCCAGGTAAGAATACTGGAGAGGGTAGCCCTTTCCTTCTCCAGGGGATCTTCCTGACCTGGGGACTGAAACTGCATCTCCTGCACTGCACATGGATTTTTTACCACTGAGTCACCTGGGAAGCCCTGTATATTGAAGACAGCTCAGTTAAAAAGGCTACAGAGGCATGAGAACAAATGATAATCCACCTCTTAAGAAACAGAAGCACAAAAACAATCAGACATTATTTAATGCATGTAAATTAAATATCTGTTATGTGCCATAGTCTGCTATTTATAATAAGATGTGCCAATGATCAAAGATCAACATAATGAGTTAAAATATATGGCATGTCTAATTTGGGACCTAATTTGAATAATAACGCCTTAGTTTAGCATTATAACTGTATTAAATATAATGTTCCAGAAAGTATTTCTGGGTCTGTGATGTCTCTAGGTTATTGAAATAAACATAAATCTTTACCAAACTAAAATACAAAGAAATTTTAAAAATGCATAAACTTGAATGCTTATAAATTCAAAGCTGCATCAATACATCATTGTAAATTCACATGTGTTTTTTGGTTACTTGTTGATTTGTCTCTGCTTCAGAGTTCAAAATAAACAGGGTGTGAAATCTTGGGCAGAACACGTGAATCCTTTGCTGAAATCAAACTATGACATCAAAATTAAAAAGAAATCTTTTCATAAGACATTAACATAATGCCTAAATTTAATCAACAGATCATCAAGCATTTATTTTTCACTCAGGGTGGGACCAACGGATCGATATTCTCTTGGGCTCCTTCCAGGGATCCAGTGATGGAAGCTTCCCTGACTCTATTCTAGAACACCAGCCCCTGAGGTCTTCACATGAAAACTCAAACAGACAGAACCAAACAGTTTAGAACCTGTCAGGACTAAAATGTGTGGATGGAAGGTGTAAATGTTGGGGAACCTTAGGTAGAGAAAATGATAAAGGCCAGTTAAAGCTAGAATCAACTGAGAGGGGTTAATCTTTGCTTTAAAATAAATACTGTCTGGCAAATTAAAAAAGAAAAAAACTGAGATCATGACATCCAGTCCCATTATTTTATGGCAAATAGATGGGAGAAAAGTGGAAGCAGTGAGAAATTTTATTTGGGGGTCACCAAAATCACCATGGATGGTGACTGCAGACATGAAATTCAAAGACTCTTGCTCCTTGGAAGGAAAGTTATGACAAACCTAGACAAACCTAGTAAAAGAGACATCACTTTGATGACAAAAGTCCATACAGTCAAAGCTATGGCTTTTCTTGTAGTCATTAATAGATGTGAGAGTTGGACCATAAAGAAGGCTAAGTACTGAAGAACTGATGCTTTTGAACTGTGGTGTTGGAGAAGACACTTGAGAGTCCTTAGACACTAAGAAGATCAAACCAGTCAATTCTAAAGTAAATTGATCCTGAATATACTTTGGAAGGATTGATGTTGAAGCTAAAGCTCCAATATTCTGACCACCTGATGCGAAGAACCAAGTCACTGGAAAAGACCCCGATGCTGGGAAAGATTGATGGCAGGAGAAGGAGGCTACAGAGGATGAGCTGGTTGGATGGCTTCACCAACTCAATGCACATGAGTTTGAGCAAACTCTAGGAGATAGTGAAGGACAGGGAAACTTGGTGTGCTGTGTCCGTGGGGTCACAGAGCCGGACCCAACTTAGCAACTGAACAACGACAATAACAGATATATTATTATGCATTGGGGATACAAAGATTCCCACCCTGTGAAAGGTTTACAGTGTAGAGTGGGAGTCAGGTAAACAACTAGCAGAGGATATACAGAAGCTTTTGTGAGAGCTGAGCTGAGAGGCAGCCTGGAGGGGAACCTGGTGATGGAGATCGCAGGGCAAACTTCTCAGGAGAGAAGGGCCATCAGGAGGTTGTTAACTGTTGTTAATATAATTATCATTATTGTTGTTATTTTCTTAATGAGAAGAATTTTACAAACCACTTTGGGGGGAAAAGATAAACTCTAACCTAGAATTCAAGCTTAAAGCATATACACTTTTATGGAGAGTTGTAAATGTGCTGAGAATTAGATAAATACATCCTCCCCATGCAGACGCAGCAAGATGGTTACTCATTTCTTGCCCAATAACATTTTTATTTCAAAAGTTTAGCAATGTTTTTTTTCCCAGTATCAGTAAGATTTCTTTGATAGTTCCTCTTTGTTGCCCAGTCATGTCTGACTCTTTGTGACTCCATAGACTATAGCCTGCCAAGCTCCTCTGTTCATGGAATTCTCTAGGCAAGAAGACTGGAACAGGTTGCTGTTTCCTTTTCCAGGGGATCTTCGTGACCCAGGTATCGAATCTGGGTCTCTGGCATTACAGGCAGATTCTTTACTGTCTGAGCCACTAGGGAAGGCAGGGGACATTGTTAACATCATATGTTATCTCAAATCCCTCATGAGCTTCTATGAACCTTCATTTTTCTCAAAGTTTCTTGATTGCAAGTGAGGATGGAAATATTTCAACAGTCCTTCACCATTTCTAGAGTCTGTGTTTGATATCATTCTAAAAACTTTAAATTGTTTTTCACTAGCTACATCTTGTAATGCACTGTCAATTCTAAATAAAGAAAAGCAGCCTTTGTAAAATATACAGAACCTTCTCAGTTGCATTCACTCATTCAACGTGGTGTCTTTTCATGAGCACTGGGGAAGATCTTTTGATAACTTCATGAAAACAACTGAAATGAAAAAGTATCTGACATTTCTCATTTAGGTAAGTAGAATGTGATGGCATTCAGTGAATTTATTGGATTCTGAAATGACAAAGAATTGAATAACTGTCTTTGCCAAGGCCTGATGATTTAGGGTGTGGACAAACCAACATCTTATCTGGTATCACACTGGACTATATCATGTTCTCCAGATGTTCCCAGTACTCCTTGTTGTGTCCTAATATTCCTGTGGCTTTCTTCTGCTCTTCTCAGCTGTTTTTTCCATTAGATTGTTTTAGACGCCCTGTGATGACCTGTGACTACAAGCAATGGGACAGTGAATGCATTTCAAAGCCTTGTGCTGCTTTTCAGTGGCCGCTCCTCCATTCTGTCACCTCTCAGTTCAGTTCAGTGGCTCAGTTGTGTCCGACTGTTTGAGAACCCATGAATCACAGCACGCCAGGCCTTCCTGTCCATCGTCATCTCCCAGAGTTCACTCAAACTCATGTGCATCAAGTCAGTGATGCCATCCAGCCATCTCATCCTCTGTCATCCCCTTTTCCTCCTGCCCCTAATCCTCCCAGCATCAGAGTCTTTTCCAATAAGTCAACTCTTCATATGAGGTAGCCAAAGCACTGGAGTTTCAGTTTCAGCATTATTCCTTCCAAAGAAATCCCAGGGCTGATGTCCTTCAGAATGGACTGGTTGGACCTCCTTGCAGTCCAAGGGACTCTCAAGAGTCTTCTCCAACACCACAGTTCAAAAGCATCAATTCTTTCTTGCTCAGTTTTCTTCACAGTCCAACTCTTGCATCCATATATGACCACTGGGAAAACCATAGCCTTGACTAGATGGACCTTTGCTGGCAAAGTAATGTCTCTGCTTTTCAATATGCTATCTAGGTTGGTCACAACTTCTCTTCCAAACAATAAGTGTCTTTTAATTTCATGGCTGCAGTCACCATCTGCAGTGATTTTGGAGCCCCTCAAAATAAAGTCAGTCACTATTTCCACTGTTTTCCCATCTATTTACCATGAAGTGATGGGACCAGATGCCATGATCTTCACTTTCTAAATGTTGAGCTTTAAGCCAAATTTTTCACATTCCTCTTTCACTCTCATCAAGAGGCTTTTTAGTTCCTCTTCACTTTCTGCCATAAGCATGGTGTCATCTGCATATCTGAGGTTATTGATATTTCTCCCAGCAATCTTGACTCCAGCTTGTGCTTCTTCCAGCCCAGCATTTCTCATGATGTACTCTGCATATAGCTTAAATAAGCAAGGTGACAGTATACAGCCTTGACGTACTCCTTTTCCTATTTGGAACCAGTCTGTTGTTCCATGTCCAGTTCTAATTGTTGCTTCCTGATCTGCATACAGATTTCTCAAGAGGCAGGTCAGGTGGTCTGGTACTCCCATCTCTTTTAGAATTTTCCACAGTTGATTGTGATCCACACAGTCAAAGGCTTTGGCATAGTCAATAAAGCAGAAATGGATGCTTTTGTGGAACTCTCTTGCTTTTTCTATGATCCAGCGAATGTTGGCAATTTGATCTCTGGTTCCTCTGTGTTTTCTAAAACCATCTTGACCATCAGGAAGTTCACGGTTCATGTATTGCGGAAGCCTGGCTTGGAGAATTTTGAGCGTTACTGTTACCTCTCGCTGTGCTGCATTTATTATATCATGTGCCTCTTCTCTCCCAGTGGTTGGTATGAGCCATAAGATTGTCACGTTCTTCTCTCTTTGTGTCCTGAAAGCAGCCTGGGCTCATTGTTAAAATGCGAGTATGACAGAAGTTTACAGCAACTTTCAGTGACTGTATTGTCTGTTGTAGGTTTAGTCACTAATCATGGTCAACTTCTCTGTGACCCAATGAACTAGAGCCCCCCAGGCTCCTTTGTCCACGGCATTTCCCAGGCAAGAATACAGGAGTGGGCTGCCATTTCCTTCTCCAGCGGATCTTCCCAAACCAGGGGTCAAACATGCATCTCCTACATTGATAGGAGGATTCTTTACCATAGAGCTGCCTGGGAAGCTCTATAGCAGTATTAATATTAATCAGTACTTACAGTGTTATTGTCTTTTCTAGCAAATTGTCAACCTTTTTTTTTTTCTTAATTTAATTTAATTTTACTTTATTTTACTTTACAATACCCAGGGTTCAAAGTGGCTCTTCCTAGGGTCCACAAGTTTACTCACACCTCCCTCCCTGATCTTACTATCAATTTTTGTTACTCAAACCACTACCCAGGAGAGGTTCAGGGTTGAATCTTGGCTTTCCTATTTGCAAAAATGCATAATCAATTATTCAGTCTCTCTAAGGCACAATTTTCCTATCAAACTATCCACTTTGCAAGATTGTATGCATCTTAAATTGTATAATGCCTGGTCCGCCTTGGCTAGTGAATACATAGTAGCCATGTCCAGACTTCCTCCATCCACCCATGCACTGAGCAGTCTTGTCTCAATCTACCATACTGTGAGTTTTCCACCGGAGCAGGAAGCCCCTCTGAAGGATGGTATATGTTCACATGTGAACACTCACCGCCTTATGCCCACTAGACTTGCAATGACGACAGTCCTGCCTCCCAGCATGGCATTCCACTCTCTTCTGGGGTTTGGTCATTGCCAGCTGTCAGGGCTGTGGCTGCTGGTCTGCTTCACTGGGCTAAGGGCCTCCTACAAGTGTTCTGCGGACACCACGTGAGCTCCTCATGCTTTCCTGAGGTCGCACCCTGGGCCATCTGCTTATCGTCAGTGTGACTCAGGGCCTCCGGTCCTCTGAGAGTCACTCCCACGCCCCTGTTATAGCTGGTCAGTAACAAATTTCCTGCTTTGTTTAGCCTCATGTTTTTGGAATATTCAAGATAAAAACAACCTGTCAAGTTCAGAAATGACTGCTCAAGCCACAGAGTTTACCAAAATGATCATTACATAATGATTATACCATTATTGTAAACTTTCCCAGGCCTTCAGTTCAGTTCAGTTCAGTTGCTCAGTCATGTCCGACTCTGCAACCCGATGAATCGCAGCACGCCAGGCTCCCCTGTCCATCACCATCTCCTAGAGTTCACTCAGACTCATGTTCATCGAGTCCGTGATGCCATCCAGCCATTTCATCCTTGGTCGTCCCCTTCTCCTCCTGCCCCCAATCCCTCCCAGCATCCGAGTCTTTTCCAATCAGTCAACTCTTTGCATGAGGTGGCCAAAGTACTGGAGCTTCAGCTTCAGCATCATTCCTTCCACAGAAATCCCAGGCCTGATCTCCTTCCGAATGGACTGGTTAGGTCCCCTTGCAGTCCAAGGGACTCTCAAGAGTCTTCTCCAACACCACAGTTCAAAAGCATCAATTCTTTGGCACTCAGCCTTCTTCACAGTCCAACTCTCACATCCATACATGACCACAGGAAAAACCATAGCCTTGACTAAAGGGACCTTAGTCGGCAAAGTAATGTCTCTGCTTTTGAATATACTGTCTAGGTTGGTCATGACATTTCTTCCAAGGACTAAGCATCTTCTAATTTCATGCCTGCAGTCACCATCTGCAGTGATTTTGGAGCCCCCCAAAATAAAGTCTAACACTGTTTCTACTGTTTCCCCATCTATTTCCCATGAAGTGATGGGATTATTATACCATTATTGTAAACTTTCCCAAGCCACAGTATTCCAATTAGTAAGATATTACCATGTAAGTCACATATTATATTATCAAGAAACTCTTAAATGATGTTATTGTTATCAGAGAAGTATGGTTTTCATATCCAGATTTACTATTTGCTGGTGTTTTATCCTGTTTCTGACTTTCAACTTTATTATTCCTTTGAATCTACCTACAATGCAGGAGACCCAGGTTTGATTCCTGGGTGAGGAGGATCCCCTGGAGAAGGAAATAGCAACCCACTCCAGTATTCTTTTTTTTTGTACTGCAATATTTTTTTAATATAAATTTATTTATTTTAATTGGTATGGCAAAACCACTCCAGTATTCTTGCCTGGAGAATTTCATGGACAGAGGAGCCTGGCAAGTTACAGTCCATGGGGTCACAACGAGTCAGACACGACTGAGTAAATAACACACACACACACACACACAGTTCTCAACAACCAGAGTTATGTCTCCCATCAAAGCACCGAGTGTGTAGCAGGAGCTGAATTTTGATGTAGATCTGCATCATCTTTCCTTCCCAAAGAAATTCCAAGTTTTGGGAAGGGACTCCCTTCCATTACAGCACAGTGTCATCAAATTCAGTTTTAGTAAAACAAGAGATGTAGTGTGGAGACCTTCTAATTTTTTATTATTACAATGGGCATACACTAGTGCTTTTCAAACTTGAAAATGTCTAAAAATGTCCCAAGACTTAATTAAAATGCAGATTTGGGGGGGGCTGATTCAGCATTTGTAAGAAGCTGGCTGGTGTTGCTAACACTGCCTTTATGAACCACGCTTGGGAGAACTAGGACTTAAATCACTTCAAAATATGTTTTTAATGCTTGACCTTTTATATCAATGAAAAAAGTAACCAGTTGCATATATAGAATATCCTTAAACTAATGTTTATACTAAAGACTGACTTTCTTTGCGTTTACTTTTCCACTAGCTTCTATCCTCCTAAATCTCTGTGAGGAAGCCAGAGCTACTTCCTTGATATTTTGTAAGAGATTAAGAAAGAGCCCTTCTATTTAAATAATTATTAATAATAGGTAAGCATATCACCAGTATTTTCATATGAAGGACAACCCAGCCTTATCCTTCTCCATAACGTGTATTTTTTTCACTCACAGGAATGTATGTATATATATAAAATCATGTGTATATATATACACATGTGTATATATATAAAATCAGTTTGCTCTACATCAGAAACCAACACAACATTATGAACCAACTATATTTGTTAGTTGAAGTATAGGTGGCTTACAATGTTGTGTTAGCTTCTGATGTTGAGCAAAGTGATTATATGTATATATATAACCATGATTATATTATACATATATAGTCATTTTCAGAAATATGTATGTAGATTGTACTTTTTATGCACAATGAGGGGAATAGGTCCACTCCAGGCAGAAAGAAGACTAGAAACTCTGACCATGTGAGTTTAAATCCAACATAACAAGTAGTATTGATGACCTGGAAAAAGGTCTCTAGAGATTTTCAGTTTAACTGTAAGCAGAAGTGTGGCTTCACTAAGTTGACAGCTGCTTCAAGTCACTGCAGTGGGATAGGATGCCCACCAGAGACTAGGAGGACATCTGTATCTACCCTAAACAAGACACACTGCATCTGTGGTCCAGGGATGCTCAGTGATTCTCCAGGCTTCAAACCCCAAGCCCCGGACATTCTGATTCAGTCCAGCTGAGAATGAGTTTCCAATGGGCTCCCAGGTGGTGCTCAGGCTGTTGGAGGGAGGACCATACCTTGAGAATAGGACTCGGTGACCTCTGTGTCATCCACGTGCACGTGCACATGGATAGTATGTTCTGTCACCTCACAACTGGACTCTGACTGTGTGGCATCCTCATCTAGACCCCTTCAAGTGCCTCCTCTCTAGTCAATAAAGCTCAGATGCCTGGGTCTGAGCAAGGTTTTCACTTGACTTTGGACCAAATCTAATCACCAACCACCTTATCTCTCACTATTGAGAGTTAACAGGCAGGAAGGATAGAGGTCTCCAAAAGGAGGAATTAGGCTGCAAGTATTCAACATTTTTTTATCCCTCTCTTAAGCAGCAGAAGAAAATAAGCTATAAGTGTCATATTTCTTTCCTTTCTTTATAAAAATTTAGAAAGAGGTTTCTTTTAAAATTCTGTTGTCATGATGACACCTGGTTCACCTTAACTTAACTTTTCTCAAACCTTGAGTTAACCAATGTGTTTTTCTTTGGAAATATTTTCCTTAAGCTATGTTAATGAAATATGTATTTACCCTAGATCTTCAAGTTGGTTCCACTTAAGACTCAGAACCAATAAGGGCTCAATAAACCAATATGTTTTACTCATTCATTGTTCTCCTAATCTATGTTCAGTTCAGTTCAGTCAATCAGTTGTGTCCAACTCTTTGTGACCCCATAAATCACAGCATGCCAGGCCTCCCTGTCCATCACCAACTCCTGGAATCCACCCAAACTCATACCCATTGAGTCCGTGATGCCATCCAGCCATCTCATCCTCTGTCATCCCCTTCTCCTCCTGCCCCCAATCCCTCCCAGTATCAGAGTCTTTTCCAATGAGTCAACTCTTTGCATGAGGTGGCCAAAGTACTGGAGTTTCAGCTTTAGCATCATTCCTTCCAAAGAAATTCCAGGGCTGATCTCCTTCAGAATGGACTGGTTGGATCTCCTTGCAGTCCAAGTGACTCTCAAGAGTCTTCTCCAACAGCACAGTTCAAAAGCATCAATTCTTCGGCACTCAGCCTTTTCACAGTCCAACTCTCACATCCATACATAACCACAGGAAAACCCACAGCCTTGACTAGACAGATGTTAATGAAACTATATATTTACTTGGAAACCTTCCTTTCTTCAAGATTCATGTCAGTCCTTTCATTGGTGTGGGATGACTCACCTGGTGCCAATGTTATCTCAAATGCATGTTGTGCATGAGGGGGCCTGGTGCCACTCTGAGGTTTGAGACATCTCCTTTCTCTAATTAACAGCTTGCTGATGAGTATATAATATACTGCTAAAGGCTAGCAGAGGGGCACTATTTCTGCCCCCTTCTATGTCAGAAGCTTTCTCTTTTATACTTTAATAAAACTTTATTACACAAAAGCTCTGAGCGATCAAGCCTTGTCACTGGCCCCAGGTTGAACTCCTCTCCTCTGGAGGCCAAGAAACCCAATGTCTTTCATAGCTCAGCAACAGCCTTTCACTATTTAGTTCCTGAATTACAAATATGGTTAGTGAGCCCCAAATATGTTTATATATATATATATATAGTGTGTGTGTGTGTGTGTGTGTGTGTGTGTGTGTGAAATCTGTTCCTTAAGTGGGTGGTTCTGTCTGGAATGCTCTTGTCTGGTTCCCCAAACCCTGAGCAGTGAGATGTGGTGGAGAGACCTGGACACCTCTCTCTCCTGACCACAGTGCTAACTTCAGATTTCAGGAATTCCTCCCAC
>SJYC01027891.1:0-15261 GCA_006408675.1 Madoqua kirkii | reverse complement strand
GAGTTGACTCACTGGAAAAGACTCTGATGCTGGGAAGGATTGGGGGCAGGAGGAGAGGGGGACGACAGAGGATGAGATGGCTGGATGGGGTCACGGACTCAGTGAAGGTGAGTCTGACTGAACAGACTCACAGGAGATGGTGATGGACAGAGAGACTGGTGTGCTGCGATTAATGGGGTCAGGAAGAGTAGGACAGGACTGAGTGACTGAACTTAACTGAGCTGATGCAAATGTGTTATGCAAATACATCTCTGGAATTCATGACATTTTAAATTCAATTTCTATATTTTCCTATGTTTTCATATAGAAGACAAATGCTCAGTTGCTTATCCCTGTGCAACTCTTCTGTGACCCCATGAACTGTAACCCACTTGGCTCCTCTGTCTATGGAGTTATTGCACCAAGAATACTGCAGTGGGTTGCCATTTCCTTCTCCAGGGGATCTTCCTGACCCAGGGATCCATCCTGCATCTCTTGTGTTTCCTGCACTGGCAGGCAGATTCTTTAGCACTGCTGCCACCTGGGAAGCCCTTCCTCTCTCTAACTACCCAGAAATGGACCATTTATTTACATTTTTTTAATTTTTGCAAGCACTAGATTTTTAAACCATTAGAAAAATTGTTTTTAAGTAATATGTCATCTTCCCTGTCAGTCACAGATATTTAGAAGAATTATTTTTGAAAATTATCTTGAAATTATTAAACCAAGTTCTAGTCACTGTACTATTCTGTGATACTGGCGTGTTCTCTCAACCTAATGCACTGACTGATCCTCATTAAGTTAGAGGTTCCATCTTTGTATTCACAGTGGCCCCTCTAAATTCAAAATTTTGAACACAATTGCAGAGCACACAAGGTGACTAAACACAGTGATCATAGGGTGAACTTAAATAATGCCTCCATGGGACCCAGGAAAACATCACCTCCTTCAGTGGCTCAAAGCATGAAAAGACAGCCTTCTGAATGGGAGAAAATAATAGCAAATGAAGCAACTGACAAACAACTAATCTCAAAAATATACAAGCAACTTATGTAGCTCAATTCCAGAAAAATAAATGACCCAATCAAAAAATAGCCCAAAGAACTAAATAGATATTTCTGCAAAGAAGACATATGGATGGCTAACAAACACATGAAAAGATGCTCAACATGAATCATTATGAGAGAAATGCAAATCAAAACCACAATGAGATACCATTTCAAGCCAGTCAGAATGGCTGTGATCCAAAAGTCTACAAGCAATAAATATTGGAGAGGGTATGGAGAAAAGGGAACCCTCTTACACTGTGGTGGGAATGCAAACTAGTACAGCTTCCCTGGTGACGCAGAGGTTAAAGCATCTGCCTCCAATGCAGGAGACCCCAGTTCGATCCCTGGGTTGGAAGATCCCCTGGAAAAGGAAATGGTAGTCCACTCCAGTATTCTTGCCTGGAGAATCCCATGGACAGAGAAGCCTAGTAGGTTACAGTCCACAGGGTCACAAAGAGTCGAACATGACTGAGCGACTTCATCTCACCTCACAGCCACTATGGAAAACAGTGTGGAGATTCCTTAAAAAATAGAACTGCCTTATGACCCAGCAATCCCACTGCTGGGCATACACACTGAGGAAACCAGAATTGAAAGAGACACATGTACCCCAGTGTTCATCACAGCACTGTTTATAATAGCCAGGACATGGAAACAACCTAGATGTCCATCAGCAGATGAATGGATAAGAAAGCAGTGGTACATATACACAATGGAGTATTACTCAGCCCTTAAAAAGAATAAATTTGAATCAGTTCTAATGAAGTGGATGAAACTGGAGCTGGATTCTGGATTATACAGAGTGAAGTAAGCCAGAAAGAAAAACACAAATACAGTACACTAACACATATATATGGAATTAAGAAAATGGTAACGATAATCCTCTATGTGAGACAGCAAAAGAGACATAGATGTTTAGAACGGACTTTTGGACTCTGTAGGAGAGGGAGAGAGTGGGATGATTTGGGAGAATGGCATTGAAACATGTATACTATCATGTAAGAAATAAAGTGCCAGTCCATGTTTGATACAGGATACAGGATGCTTGGGGCTGGTGCACGGGGATGATCCAGAGAGATGATATGGGGTGGGAGGTGGGAAGGGGGTTCAGGATCGGGAACTCATGTACAACTCATGTACACCCGTGGCTGATTCATGTCAATATATGGAAAAACCAATACAGTATTGTAAAGCAAAATAAAGTAAAAATAAAAAATAAAAAAAATGTAAAGCTGGAAAATATTAAAAAAACAAAAACATTTGCATAACCAAAGGCAGCTGAGGTACAGAGATAGCTGATGATCCTAGCCATCTTATCATATAACCTTACACTCTTGTGTCATTAAAGATATTTGCACATTTACAGATATTTAAACTTTTCATGTTGTATTAATGATGACATCACAGTTTCTCCCCCCTCCCTTTTTTTAGTTATTACATTAAATTCAATTTAAAATGTCATGAATTCCAGAGATGTATTGTGTTAGAATCTTAGTGGGAACACATTTGAAAGTCTCTAGACAATAAAACAAAACTGAGGTTAAAGTAGGTTTTCATTTTGCTACCAGCCTTTGTGCAAAACTTGATTTCTAAATGGTGTGACTACACTCCCTTAAGTAACCTAAGAGTTAACTCCAGATTTCCTCCCAAGAAATTATCCTGCCTCTTCCCTTTACCATGATAGATACCTGACATTATCAAAAAGGACAAAACACATTATCATGGCCACAGAAGAACCAGCATATCATTAAACTCCTCACTGACTAATTTGGGAACTGATTGAATGAATGCTTCAAAACTCTTTGCAACCTCAAAGGAAAGACAGTTAATTCCATGGCTACTATTGATTGACCCTTGGTTAATTAAAACAGGCAAGAAGAAGGAGGGGGTGTTTCCTGGGGTCCATGGGGACCCTGCTTTTCATGTCCTCTGCAGTCTCCACCGTCTCTTCCTTTATTGCCTTCCCACTCTGGCTGGTATGCAGATTGGATAGTTAATGCATTTCCCATTCAGGCCCTTTATAGAGTAATATTTATTCCCTCATAAGCAAGATTTCAAGTATAGTTGAGTCATAGCTTAACTTTTGAACTGTTTTCCACAAATCGGTATTTCAGTGATCTGAAAACCCATGAGCCGTGATGAAGAGAACACATTACACTGTAATCCCATCTCATCACTGAGACATTTTAGTTAATATTTAAGTGTGACAACTTCTTATATTTTCCATTAGGTATCACACCATCTGGCACACATATTAGTTAAGAAAACAGCCTGAGACACAGTGCTTATTGCATGCAAAGCTCAGAAATTAACCCTATGAGATTATGCTCCCTCCAAAGACAACAAGAACATATTATTTCATTTCTTCTGTGAATTTCTTTTTCCTATATTTTCTGTATAGAAGACAAATACTATGTGTGTGTTGTTTCTTTGTATCCAAATGATCCACTACATAAATATCAAATGAATATGAACATAAGTATAAACATTCTGGTTGTATTTTTTAAAGAAATTATCAAAGTTTTCACTAATTCACTCTGCTGCTGCTGCTGCTAAGTCGATTCAGTCGTGTCCGACTCTGTGCGACCCCATGGATGGCAGCCCAACAGGCTCCCCCATCCCTGGGATTCTCCAGGCAAGAACACTGGAGTGGGCTGCCATTTCCTTCTCTAATGCATAAAAGTGAAAAGTCAAAGTGAAGTCGCTCAGTCGTGATCGACTTGTAGCGACCCCATGGACTGCAGCCTACCAGGCTCCTCTGTCCATGGGATTTTACAGGCAAGAGTACTGGAGTGGGGTACCCTGAAAAATCTTGGAATTATTTCATGGAAAAATTTCCCCCCACTAAGCATAACAACCTACTAAAATGATATCGATCAGAGAGTTAGGATTAAGGTCCAAGCATCTCAAATTCTGAAAGCATTTTCCTTGACTCTTTTGCCTTTTGTTCAGAATGTTTAGGCTTCAAATGATCAAAATCTCTCCCCACCCTGGATTAAGTAAAACTTTACAGTGTGTGGAATGGTTAACAGGAAATACTAGGAAGGGGGCTATACTTGGTTATTTCTTTAAGTAAGCAAGAGTTAGTTGCTTCAGTTGTGTCTGATACTTTGCAGCCTCATGGACTGAAGCCCACCAGTGTCCTCTGTATGTGGACTTTTCCAGACAAGGATTCGGAGCATGCTGCCATTCCCTTCTCAAGGGGATCTTCCCTACCCCAAATTGAAGCTGGGTCTTCTGTACTGCAGGCAGGTTCTTTACCATCTGAGCTAACAGAGTTTCTTTATGGTTGATCAAGCAATGCTGTCCCAGCTTTGTCTTCATTTTTTGGCTCAGCTTTTATTCAAAAGTTTCCTTCTCTCCTTTGTATGCAGCAGCAAACCTAGTACCTGCTCTCTTTCAAATAAAGCAAGAAAAAGTTCACTGTTGTCTTAAGAAAACAAACACCTATTCTTGATTTCTTGGTGCCAATGATGGCATTGAATGGTCTTGCTGGGGTCCTGGGCCCAGTGTCACAGTCAGGATTGTGTGATGTAGATCAGGTGCTGTCTCCCCTTAGCCTGGACCTGGTTGTGGCCTGAAGGGGCCACTGAGAGGACCGTTCTCAAAGGAAAGTCCGAGAACCGCTGGCCAGGGCATCATAGACACTTGCCTGTGGGGAGAGGGGGTGTGAACATGGGCTCCTCCAAAGGGAAGACCAGAGGCCGCCCTGCAGATGAGTCCAGAGTGAGGTTTGAAAGCCTTTGTTGCTCAGTTGCTCAGGCATGAGCGGCTGTTTCCAGCACCATGGACTGCAGTATGCCAGACTTCCCTGTCCTTTGCTATCTCCCAGAGCTTGCTTAAACTCATGTCCATTGAGTCAGTGATGCCATCTAACCATCTTATCCTCTATCAGCCCCTTCTCCTTCTGCCGTCAATCTCTCCCAGCATCAGGGTCTTTTCCAATGAGCTGGCCCTTTGCATCAGGTGGCCAAAGCATTGGAGCTTCAGCTTCAGCATCCGTACTTCCAATGAATATTCAGGAATGATTTACCTTAGGATTGACTGGTTGGATCTCCTTACTATCCAAGGGATTCTCAGGAGTCTTTTCCAGTACAAGTTCAAAAACATCCTTTGGTGCTCAGCCTTCTTTATGGTTCAGCTCTCATATCTGTACATGAATACTAGAAAAACCATAGTGTTGACCATACAGATCTTGTTGGCAAAGTGGGAACAGCATTTTCTCACCCTTACCCAGCATCCCAGAGTCCCAAGTCTTTTCTGTTGTCTCATTACTCCTCTTATAAAGTCCACTCTATTTAGAGACCCTTGGATTTATGATGGCCTTCTCAAAGTGTAGTCTCCAGACCAGCAGTATCAGAACCACCCAGAAACATGTTAGAGTTTGGAGTACCATCTGAGACTGACAGACCCAGCCATTTTGGTCCCAGTAATATGTGCCTTACCCCAGTGGTTAATATGTAGTTGTTCTGATGTAGCAGAAGTTTGAAAACTGCTCATTTCTGGGATGATGCCATTGAAGGACACCTCGTAGACCTTAGAGAGGCATATATAGGCCACATAACCCAATACTGTCACCTTCCTAGTAAAATGCCTAGAAATCTGCACAATCATTTGCTTTTTGTGCAGAGATGGACAAAGAGTCACAGTACCTGACTCCACAAAATAGACTCAGGTGAGTAAGAAGGAGGTCTCTAATTACAGAAATAATTATCTGAATAGAGCTGTAACCAGTGTGCCTTCATTTACACGTATGCATGTGTGTGTGTGTGTGGATGAGCCATGGTACTTGAGAATTCACTGCCTTGTTTGCGAATCTCAGAGGCTGACACACTCAAACCTTTGGGCAGCTAGGGGTGGCCTGAAACAGCTCGGTTCTCCTCGGTCCTAGCCTCAGAAGCTCCTCTGTGTGTCCCAGTGTGCTGTCCAGTCGGCATTTCATTTTATGTGCCGTCCTGTGTGGAGCTCTGGAAAGCCCTGCTTTAGAGCAGACACAGATCAGACTTAGGCTTGCTCTTCCACAGCACACGGATGAGTAAACTGAGATGAAGAGTGAAAGTGAAGTTGCTCAGTTGTGTCGACTCTTTGCGAGCCCATGGACTGTAGCCTACCAGACTCCTCCCTCCATGGGATTTTCCAGCCAAGAGTACTGAAGTGGGTTGCCATTTCCTTCTCCAGGGGATCTAAGTTCCCATGAATTACATATCGCAGGCTCTAGTAGCAAAGAGGCAGGACTCAACCCCAGGTACTACCAAAGTTGTCAGTCAATCGTGCAGTCGTGTCCAACTCTTTGGGACCCCATGGACTGCAGCACACTAGGCTTCCCTGTCCTTCATTATCTCCAGAAGTTTGCTCAAACTCACATCCATTGAGTCAGTGATTTCATTTAACCATCTCATTCTCTGTCATCTCCTTCTTTTCTTGTCCTCAATCTTTCTCTGTGCTAAGGTATTTTCCAGTGAATCAGCTCTTCACATCAGATGGCCAAAGTGTTGGAGCTTCAGCTTCAGCATCTGTCCTTCAAATGAATATTCAGCATTGATTTCCTTTAGGATTAACTGGTCTGATCTTCTTGCTGTCAAAGGGACTCTCAAGAGTCTTCTCTAGCACCACAGTTCAAAACATCAAGTCTTTGGTGCTCCGCTTGGACAATAACCACTACCTCCTTTAGGGCAGAGAAAGCCTCAGGGCTAAGCCATCTGGACCCAGAGAGAAGGGCATGGGCAATGCCATGTTTATCACTTTCAGCAGTCCAGTGACCAGGGTATCTCTACACCACCATACTGTGCTTCATCCCATTCACGTTAGGAGAGGCCCTCACCTGCCTTATACAGACCTTCAAGGACTCATCTCCCTTTTCCAGAGCATCCCTATAGAATGCAACCTCCAACCATTTATACATGTTTCAGGGGCTACAAGGTGGGAGCAGCTGACACAATACCAGCTGTACCCTTTGTGATCACTTACTTCTCTTACCCAGAAGTCTCAGGGCACATAGAGGCTGAGTCAAACAAAAATACAGTGAATCCACCTTGCTGACAAGAGGACACAGCATGCCCAGGTTGTTACCATCATATATGCTGTCTGTTTCTTCGGGGGCTGTTTGAAGTCCAGGCGTATCCCATTGTCCTTTCTACACCTCCTGATAATCTAACCTGTACCTGCTTAAGCACTGAGTCCTCTATTCTTGGAGGCAGCCATTCTCCATAGAATGGCTCTTCCATAGCCCTGGCGTGGGAGCTGCCCCAGGGGACTGGAAATCTGTCATCTCCAGTGTTACTTCAGATTTTGCATTGGGCATTAGGCCTGGATATTTTGTTTGGAAATAAGTAGGCTTGTTCTAATGCAACATGATCCTCCCACAAATTTCCCATTCTGAGATGAATTATAAATTACAGAACACCAGCTCTCAAAATCTTACCATCCAGTTCTAGGGTATTAAGAGAGTAGAATATTTAAACAAAAGAGAAAGTGCTAAATACCAGAAAGATTCTTTCATTAAATAGACCTAAATCTCCTTAGCTTCAAAATTATCTCTGTTGCAACAGAATTTAATAAGAGAATAGTGAGTGGGTGGTTCCTGTATTGCCAACCACAAGGATCCTGCCTGTGCTGCAATTGAAATGTTCCCAGAGTGTAAATTAACTGATGCTGTATATTGTTAACCCTTGTCTGGAATGAAGAGAACTTTTTAAGGGAGAAACAGGTTTTTGAAGAGTCATAAGTTTTTGTTAAATAGATAACAGTTGCTTTTCATAATAGTTTCATATTTCAGTGAAACTTCTGATTATTTCCAAAGTTCACAGATTCCCCAAATGTCTTAAGAGGTTTTAAGTAATATAAGAATTCTTTTTTAAAAAGAGAGCATGGTCATTTCCCCTAGTGTGATCATAAAAGCTTTTGTGCATCATGTATCCCTTGGTATATTTCATGGTGAACATGTCCTGAAAAAACAACTTTTATAGATCACTTTTTAAAAAAATTTTTGAAGAGGATTTAGATGATTTCAGGGAGATATATTCAAGAGTGATATGACTGACAGCTAACAGGTAATCAAACCATTTTCTCCAACTGCTGTAACTTCTGTAGAAAAGGCAATTTTAAAATAGAACCTGAGTTTGAGATGACTATAAAGCATTTTAAATGACAGGGGGATAGGGCTGCGTATCTTGTTGGACCAAGAATTATAGCTGATTTTTTTCTGTGTGATTACTTGGTAAACGAGGGATTGCTTTCAGCTTTTCTGATGCCAGAGAGGACAGTATGCCATTTATAAATGGACCAGCACCGCAGCCAGGATCTGTCCGCCTTTCTGTAAACCTGATTGGCAACTTGGCTATCTCAGAGAGGGGCCTAAATGTAAACTACTGAAGATGATTCCTGTTTAATCAAGACATTAGGATCAATTGTAGCTCAGGGAGAAAAGCCAAACTCAATTATATAGAGATGTGTAGGTGAAGGAAAGCATCTCCGTGTTTACTGAAAACAAAACTGACACACAATTATGTCATTTAAACATAAAGAAATGGTGGCTTTGCAAGTATGTTATTAACATGTGTAATTAACCAATTAACATATCATTAGTATCTATTTAAGCTTCGCACTGGTAACACCATGCTCATGTTTCAAAGATAACTTGACATTTCTGCTTTAATGATCTTTGCCTTTCATTACACTAAAAAGAAAAGAAAGAAAGAAAACATCCTCTGCTAACCACAGTATTGAATTACTCTAAAGGGCTTGGTCATATTCCCAGCTGAATCACTTCCTACCACTTTTCTTTTTGTCAAGTAAAACTGAAATTTTATTTTACTGTCATTCTAGATAAATTCCTTAAGTTTTCTGTTGACTGAAAAAGGAAAATGACTAGGTATTGAAATGTGGGTTTTTCAGTGTCCTGGCTTTTTCATGAAAATTTCCAGCGCAGGAGAAAATTATAGGTTGTGAATAAATGTTAAGCCCTCCCATAGGGATTATACCCTTTCTCCTTGATTTGACCTTTCTGAAGTGTGTGAGCAAGGCCATCGGAGTGATGGTTAAGCTACTGGGATCTGGAGTCAAGCTGCCTGGGTAACAAACTTCCTGATCCTCTGGTATGTTCTATCTGGTCTCTAGCAGTCAGATTAAGTCAACAGATTAGGTAGTTAGATTATTGTCCTGTCTGGTAACTAGATTAAGTATCTCACTACTATTGGATTCAGTTCATTTCAGTTTAGTTGCTCATTGGTGTCCAACTCTTTGCGACCCCATGAATCGTAGCATGCCAGGCCTCCCTGTCCATCACCAACTCCCGGAGTTTACCCAGACTCATGTTCATAGAGTTGGTGATGCCATCCAGCCATCTCTTCCTCTGTCGTCCCCTTCTCATTCTGCCCCCAATCCTTCCCAGCAACAAAGGTCCATCTAGTCAAGGCTATGGTTTTTCCAATGGTCATGTGTGGCTGTGAGAGTTGAACTGTGAAGAAAGTTGAGCACTGAAGAATTGATGCTTTTGAACTGTGGTGTTGGAGAAGACTCTTGAGAGTCCCTTGGACTGCATGGAGATCCAACCAGTCCATTCTAAAGATCAGTCCTGGGTGTTCATTGGAAGGACTGATGCTAAAGCTGAAACTCCAATACTTTGGCCACCTCATGTGAAGAGTTGACTCATTTGATTAAGTTAGGCTAAATAACAACTATTAATCTGCTACTAGATTAAGAGGTTTCCAGTGGATTGTGTGGTTAGATAATCTCTGTTTTACCTAGTATTTAGAAATTAAGATTTCTAAGATTACATTTGCTAGGTACTTAACTTCATACCTAAACTTCAATTTCTCCACCTCAAAAATAGGAATAGTAACACTGTCTATCTCTGAATTGTCTTGAAGATTAAATAAATTCATTAAAGTGCTTAGATTATTGACACATATGACACTGAATCTAGTTTAACCATTAAGGTTGGTATTGCTTTTCCCATTATTAGATGTTTAGCACAGGTGTACACATCTCTGACATGCAAGAGTGAATAAAGAACACAGGATGCTGTCTTGGTTCCCTCGGTGCAGCTTGTTTGGGAGCTGGCATATTTACATCACTGACTGTGGAGCCAGGGCTATACTCAGATGTTCTACATTTCACACAAGGTTTTGGTGTCCCATGGTCTCAGGATCACATTCGTCAGCTAATTTTTATTTTCAAACTTGTGTGCAGAAAAGCACAAGGGCCTAAACTGAGTGGTAAGTCAGAAAGGATGGAAACTGGACCCTCTGACCCTCAATTCAAACAACCTGTATTTACTCCAGGATCTGAAGGGAGAAAAATTGGAAGCAGTCTGTTATAGGATGTAGGCCCAAGTCTTCTTAGGTAACTGAATGTATTGGGTAGAGCTGTGTTGTTTTAATGCCTTCATAAATAAGTATTAAAACCAAAAGGGACACTGGAAACCTCCAAACCACTTGGTTTTATTTTTTCCCAATTCAGGTTAGTAACTATTGAGCCAATTTGTGCGCAATAAAGATGTTTCATGCCCATCCTGTCTGAGCATAAGTCCTGCCTAGGATCTGAGGAAGGGGAGAGGGAAGATTTCTGAAATAGACACTAGTTGCTTACTGGGGGACAAGCCCACCTGCAGGGATCAGACAAGTAACATTGGGCACTGAGGCTGGGAGAAATTCAGGCAGAAAGGAGCTGACCAAGCTCAAGTGTTCCCCCAACACAGTGATTGAGGCCAACCGCAAACCGTGAGTGTGTCCGACTATGACCCCATGGACTGTAGCCTGCCAGGCTCCTCTGTCCATGGGATTCTCTAGGAAAGAATACTGGAGTGGGCTGCCATTCCTGTCTGCAGACAGGGATTCAAACTGTAGCACAAATAAGTGAGATTCATAAATTAAAAAAAAAAAAAAAGAAGAAAGAAGGAAATGCAGTGATACTCTGGTACAAATACCACTCCACCCCAAGACGAGATGGTTGCTTTGAAAACCCCACCACTCTCTTCAGAAAGGACTCACTTGTTCCTCAAAAATGAAAAGAAATAGCCTTACCCTGCATAAGGGAGTGTGTTCTGAAAGTGAGAGCTCTCTCAGAAGTCTGTGGGGAGCTGGGGTGGAAGCCACACAGGGAGGAGCTGGACATCACGCCTCCCCTCAGGGCTGACAGGAGGGCACCACAGCTTGCCTTGTCATGATGGAGTCTCGGGGGTTACTGGGGCTTTTCCCCTGTGATGATGGGGTCCTAGGGAAAAGGGTGGCTGTTTCCCTTCAGGCAAAGATGTTCTGGAGGAAACTTCCCCCATGAACCATTGTGATGATGGTGTCCCAAGGAAGATGGTGTCTCTTTTCCTTGTGATGGTGGTGATGATGTCCTAAGGAGGTGGTGGTTTCTTCCATTGTGATGATGGTGTCCTGTGAGAAAGTGTCTCTTTCCTTTGTGATGACAGTGTTCTGGGGACTGTCCTGACTTCTTCCTTTGAGGTTCTGGCTTCTTAAGGGAAATTCTGGTCATTCCAGCCCCATTTCCACCCATCGAAGCTACTGTGCTGTCTCCATGATATCCACCACACGACTGCTCTCTGCAACAATGGTTCTGGCCACACCAAGGACCTGAGTGGGGAGATGGCCAAATAGGCACCTCGTCTTATTGTGCTTCACTTCATTGCTCCTTGAAGATGCTGCTCATGCTTTTCAAATTGAAGGTCTGCAGCAACCCTGCATAAGCAAGTCTATCAGTGGCATTTATTCCAGCAGCATTTGTTCCCTTCATGTCCCTGCATTATATTTTGGTAATTCTCACATCTCAAACATTTTTATTATTTTTATATCCATTATGGTTATCTGAGATGTAGGAGCTTTGATAATACTACTAGGACTTGCTGAAGGCTCAGATGATGGTTAGTATTTTTAGCAACAGAGTACTTTTACTTAAAGTATATATGGTTTTTTTTTTTTTTTTGGTTTGTTAGCCATAATGATATTATATACTTAATAGACCATAGTGTGGAGACAACATAACTTTCTGTTTTAGTTTTTTTTTCTTTTCTTTTTATTATTAATTTATGTGCACTGGGAAATCAGAAGTTTTGTGTGACTTTATTGTGATACTCATTTTATCTCAGGGTCTGGAAGAAAAACCACAGTATCTCTGAGGTCTGTCTGAGCCTCAGGCACAGAGATGAAAAAATAACCATTTTTTCAGTTCCAGACAGAAATGCTAAGTCATCATCTGTGATTAATCTATGCCACTCTTCCATAATCTCATGTGAGGAAAATAAATCCACCCTTTCTTTATAACTCTGATGGTCTTGATTAGTAATATCAGAGAGTAAGAATTACATGGCCAGACAAATATTGTTTGTTTCTTGGCTGTTACAGTTAAAATTAAGTTCAATGGCCCATTGCAGTAAAGAATTTTTAGAAATACTTGCATATATTTCCCTTTCTAATCATATTCCTCTTATTTTCTTTAATTTACATTTTGAATAATATGTGACTTTACTATAAAGTGACACTTTTAATGAAAAAATAATAGAATATTCATTAAAAAGAGAAATTGGGCTTTGGCTGCATTTTGTTCATCTCCTTCATCAGCAAATGATATTATAAATAATTAACATAACAATTGGAATTAATAAAGTGATCAAACCCATTATTCCATAGTCCATTACATTTTGGCATACAGTTTTAAGAAAAAAAAGCAAACAAACTTTTATTTTTCTGGAAAACTCAATATATGTCTTCCTGTTTCTTTAATTGGGACCAGTTAATTCATACTGTATATTTTCAATACTGTTTCTTTGGTGTTGCATTAGAATTTCAGGTAGGTACAGGATGCAAAATAGTTTATTTTAGCATTGTGAATCTGTTATTTAAATGTTTTGAGTTTGTATTTTAGGTAGTGAAAGTGATATTCACTCAGTCATATCTGACTCTTTGCAACCCCAGGGACTGTAGTCCCTCACGCTCCTCTGTCCATGGGATCTTCCAGGCAAGAATACTGGAGTGGGATGCCAGTCCCTTCTCCAGGGGATCCAGGGATCTTTCCAACTCAAGGACTGAACCTGGGTCTCCTGTGGCTGCGCAGGCACAGAAGGGCCTAGAGGAGCTATCCCACATCGAAGGTCAGGAAGGGTGGCAGTGAAGAGATACCCTTCGTTCAAGGTCAGGAACAGCAGCTGTGATTTGCTAGAGCAGCCGTGAAGAGACCCCATGCCCAAGGTAAGAGAAACCCAAGTAAGATGGTAGGTGTTGCAAGAGGGCATCAGAGGGCAGACACACTAAACCCACACTCACAGAAACCTAGCCAATCTAATCACACTAGGACTACAGCCTTGTCTAACTCAATGAAACTAAGCCATGCCCGCAGGGCAACCCAAGATGGATGGGTCATGGTGGAGAGGTCTGATAGAATATGGGTCACTGGAGAAGAGAATGGCAAACCACTTCAGTATTCTTGCCTTGAAGACCCCATGAACAGTATGCAAAGGCCAAATGATAAGATACTGAAAGAGGAACTTCCAGGCCAATAGGCGCCCAATGTGCTACTGGAGATCAGTGGAGAAATAACTCCAGAAACAATGAAGGGATGGAGCCAAAGCAAAAACAATACCCCACTGTGGCTGTGACTGGTGATAGAAGCAAGGTCCGATGCTACAAAGAGCAATATTGCATAGGAACCTGGAATGTCAGGTCCATGAATCATGGCAAACTGAAGGGGTCAAACAAGAGATGGCAAGGGTGAACGTTGACATTCTTGGAATCAGCAAACTAAAATGGACTGGAATGGGTGAATTTATCTCAGATGACCATTATATCTACTACTCCAGGCAGGAATCCCTCAGAAGAAATGGAATAGACATCATGGTCAACAAAAGAGTCTGAAATGCGGTACTTGGACGCAATCTCAAAAACAACAGAATGGTCTCTGTTCATCTCCAAGGCAAACCATTCAATATCACAGTAATCCAAGTGTATGTCCCAACCAGTAATGCTGAAGAAGCTGAAGTTGAATGGTTCTATGAAGACCTACAAGATCATTAGAACTAACACCCCAAAAGATGTCCTTTTCATTATAGGGGACTGGAATGAAAAAGTAGAAGTAAAGAAACACCTGGATTAACAGGCAAATTTGGCCTTGGAATGAGGAATGAAGTGGGGCAAAGACTAATAGAGTTTTGCCAAGAAAATGCACTGGTCATAGCAAACACCCTCTTCCAACAACACAAGAGAAGACTCTACACATGGACATCACCAGATGGTCAACACCAAAATCAGATGGATTATATTCTATGCAGCCAAAGATGGAGAAGCTCTATACAGTCAACAAAAACAAGACCAGGAGCTGACTGTGACTCAGATCATGAACTCCTTATTACAAAATTCAGACTCAAATTGAAGAAAGTAGGGGAAACCACTAGACCATTCAGGTATGATCTAAATCAAATCCCTTATGATTATACAGTGGAAATGAGAAATAGATTTAAGGGCCTAGATCTGATATATAGAGTACCTGATGAACTATGGAATGAGGCTCGTGACACTGTACAGGAGACAGGAATCAAGACCATCCCCATGGAAAAGAAATGCAAAAAAGCAAACTGGCTGTCTGGGGAGGCCTTACAGATAGCTGTGAAAAGACGAGGTGAAAAGTGACAGAGAAAAGGAAAGATATAAGAATCTGAATGCAGGATTCCAAAGAATAGCAAGAAGAGATAAGAAAGTCTTCTTCAGCGATCAATGCAAAGAAATAGAGGAAAAGAACAGAATGGGAAAGACTAGAGATCTCTTCAAGAAAATTAGAGATACCAAGGAAACATTTCATGCAAAGATGGGCTCGATGAAAGACAGAAATGATGTGGACCTAACCAGAAGCAGAAGATATTAAGAAGAGGTGGCAAGAATACATGGAAGAACTGTACAAAAAACATCTTCATGACCCAGATAATCACAATGGTGTGATCACTCATCTAGAGCCAGACATCCTGGAATGTGAAGTCAAGTGGGCCTTAGAAAGCATCACTAGGAAGAAAGCTAGTGGAGGTGATGGAATTCCAGTGGAGCTGTTTCAAATCCTGAAAGATGATGCTGTGAAAGTGTTGCACTCAATATGCCAGCAAATTTGAAAAACTCAGCAGTGGCCACAGGCCTGGAAAATGTCAGTTTTCATTCCAATCCCAAAGAAAGACCATGCCAAAGAATGCTCAAACTACTGCACAATTGCACTCATCTCACATGCTAGTAAAGTAATGCTCAAAATTCTC
>SJYC01027890.1:0-34433 GCA_006408675.1 Madoqua kirkii | reverse complement strand
TGGCCACAGGCCTGGAAAATGTCAGTTTTCATTCCAATCCCAAAGAAAGACCATGCCAAAGAATGCTCAAACTACTGCACAATTGCACTCATCTCACATGCTAGTAAAGTAATGCTCAAAATTCTCAAAGCCAGCCTTCAGCAATATGTGAACTGTGAACTTCCAGATGTTCAAGCTGGTTTTAGAAAAGGCAGAGGAAACAGAGATCAAATTGCCAACATCTACTGGATCATGGAAAAAGCAGGACAGTTCCAGAAAAACATCTATTTCTGCTTTATTGACTATGGCGAAGACTTTGACTGTGTGGATCACAATCAGCTGAGGAAAATTTTGAGAGAGATGGGAATACCAGGCCACCTGACCTGCCTCTTCAGAAATCTGTATGCAGGTCAGGAAGCAACAGTTAGAACTGGATATGGAACAACAAACTGGTTCCAAATAGGAAAAGGAGTACGTCAAGGCTGTATATTGTCACCCTGCTTATTTAACTTATATGCAGAGTACATCATGAGAAACGCTGGGCTAAAAGAAAACACAAGCTGGAATCAATATGGCTGGGAGAAATATTAATAACCTCAGATATACAGATGATACCACCCTTATGGCAGAAAGTGAAGAGGAACTAAAAAGCCTCTTGATGAAAGTGAAAGTGGAGAGTAAAAAAGTTGTCTTAAAGCTCAAAATTCAGAAAACGAAGATCATGGCATTCGGTCCCATCACTTCATAGAAAATAGATGGGGAAACAGTTTAAACAGTGTCAGACTTTATTTTGGGGGGCTCCAAAAATCACTGCAGATGGCAATTGCAACCATGAAATTAAAAGACACTTACTCCTTGGAGGAAGAGTTATGACTAACCTAGACAGCATATTGAAAAGCAGAGACATTACTTTGCCGACTAAGGTCTGTCTAGTCAAGTTTATGGTTTTTCCTGTGGTCATGTGTAGATGTGAGAGTTGGACTGTGAAGAAAGCTGAGCACTGAAGAGTTGATGCTTTTGAACTGTTGTGTTGGAGAAGACTCTTGAGAGTCTTGTGGACTGCAAGGAGACCCAACCAGTCCAATCTGAAGGAGATCAGCCCTGGGATTTCTTTGGAAGGAATGATGCTAATGCTGAAACTCCGGTACTTTGGCCACTTCATGCGAAGAGTTGACTCACTGGAAAAGAATCTGATGCTGGGAGGGATGAGGGCAGGAGGAGAAGGGGATGACAGAGGATGAGATGGCTGGATGGCATGATGGACTCGATGGATGTGAGTCTGAGTGCACTCTGGGAGTTGGTGGTGGACAGGGAGGCCTGGGGTGCTGCGATTCTTGGGGTCACAAGGAGTCAGACACGACTGAGTGACTAAACTGAACAGTAGTGAACTCTTTATCATGTGAGCCATCAGGGCGGGAGGAGGGCATTTCAGGTAGTGGGAGAATGTAAAATTTGTCTGGTTTCCCAGATGGCAGTAGTGGTAATGAACTGGCCTGCCAGTGCAGAAGATGTAAGAGATGCAGTTTAGATTCCAGGGTCAGGAAAAACCCCTGGAGAAGGTCATGGCCATCCATTTAGTATTCTTATCTGGTGAGTCCCATGGACAGAAGAGTCTGGTAGGCTACAGTCCATGGAGTTGTACAGAGTTGACATGACTGAGTGACTTAGCACACAGAGCATCCTAATTTGTCCTCATTATCACTGTGGGTGCTAAGACCCAGCCCACATCCACTACAGCATCCTAACCTGTGGCCACATTCACTGTGGTCCCTCACTGAGATATGTTTTCAGCAGAACAGAGGGAGGGTGGTTTCCAATTATAAATCAGATTCTGTCCCACTCCATCAAAACTCATCAGAGGATTCCAGTCTCAAGATGAATAAAATCCAGCGCCTTCACCCTGACTAACAAAACTCAGTGCGACTCCATGCTGGCCTCCCTCTAAACCCACGTGGTCCAAATGAACATCCTCTGAGTCCACTCCCTTCTCATTCTGCGATTAATGTAAGCCCTCCCCATGCAGGGCTCCTCACCAGCCCTGAGTGTCCTCCTCTGCTCTCTCCCAGGTCAGCTTCTCAGATGAAGTTGTGGGGTTTCAGTCGTGATCAACAGATGATCATACACTGCCTAGGCAACAGTGCATCCTAAGTATTGTCAATCGAGTTACTCTATAAGGAGGCAGCGTTTTGGAATGAATATTGCATTGTGTTAGAAATGGATTCAAATTCTGCTTGCACTATTTTTCTTCATCTTAAACTTTTTAAAAGAATTCTTATGAATTTTTCCATTATTTCAAAAATAAATAACAAACTTCACATTAGAAGATTATCATATATATATATATATATATATATACATAAATAAATCTTTGGTGAGTCTTTCCAGGATTCCTGCTATGTTTGGTTGTATCAAACTACTCTTTTAAAAGACTACCTCACATAATTGTTACTGTGAATCTCAGAAGTGCACTTCACTTGATAGAGAAGGGAAGAGAACATGTCTTTAGTTGTAGCAAAGGGAACAAAGCTTTAAACTTTCAAGTATTTGTACTGTCCTCTTGGGATATCTTTTAATTAAAATAAATTAAAGGAAGTTTTTGAGAGCAGGGTTTTGAGTTCTGAAGTGTCACGGTCAAAGCAGTCAAATGACAGATTCATGACTGCTTTCTTACTAAGAGCTTACAATTATGTAAACAATTTGTGAATACATCCTGCAGTGAGTACGTATTCCACTCCTAAACAGGTAGCAGACTTATTCTGCTAAATATGCTCCCCATGGAGCCCAGCTAGTGACCTCACATCAACTTCACATGGATAATGTAGACACTTGTGCATAAGGCCGCCAATTTTCATAGGAATAAAAAAGATTTAACATGTAATGATATGAAGATTTTCAAATGCAATACTAAATCTTAATAATATACATATGCACACATAAAGATATACAGTGGGGATTGTTAGAAAAAAATGACACTGACTTTTTCAAGTGGAAAGCTTCTTTAGAAGTCTTGTTATATAAGTTTCTCTAAACTTATTTTATATCTCCAGGATGTATATCTTTCAGGATCAACTAGATATTGTGAGGTTAGCATAAGTCAACTTGTAATGCCTTCCTCGGTTATCAGGGTGACCATTTTGGAGTGCTGCACCATTGAAAGATATTTTCATTTATGCCTTTTAAAAACAGTTTTATTGACATACAATTTACGTATTTTAAATTCTGTCCACTTAAAGTATGCAAACGATGGGCTTTAATATAATGAAAGCATTGTACACCCATCACCATAACCTAATTTTAGAGTGTTTTTCATCAGCCCACAAAGAAATTTCTCCTTAGCTACTTTTTATCTGCCCCTCTCCTTACACTCTTCAATATTAATAGATTAAAGCAGACAGTATGTAGTCTTTTATCCCCAGTTCCTTCACTCAGCAGAATGATTCTGAGGTCTGTCATTGTCATATCCTGTATCTCTACACCTTTCCTTTTAATTGACCAATAATACTTCATCGAATGTATTTGACACATTTTGCTTATGCAAGCATCAGTTGGCAGACTCTTGAACTATTTTACATTTTGAGTGTTACGAATAACTCTGCTATGAATAGAAGAGTATACTAGCTTTATGTGCAGATACGTTTCCAGGTCTCTTGAGTATAAAACCTAGGGATGAAATTGCTGGATCATATGGTAAAACTGTTTTAACCATCTGAATAACTGCCAAAAATATATTCCAAATTTTCTGTCCCATTTTACATTCCACCAGCAACATACAAAGGTTCCAGTCTCTCTACACATTTGCCAACACCTGTTATCATCTCTGAGTACAGCCCTCATAGAGGGTGGGAACTGCTGTCTCACTGTGGTTGTTAAATTCTTTTCTCAAGCAGTACTGAGCATATTTTCATGTGCTTATTGGCCATTCATCTATCTTCTTTGGAAAAACGTCTTTTTGTATGCTTTGCCCACTTTTTAATTGTTTTGTTGTGGTTGAGCTATTAGCATCCTGTATACACTTAGTGGATTTATCAGCTGCGAATATTTTCTCCCAATCTATGGTTTGTTTTTTCACTTTTTCAGTAGCATCCTTTGCAGCCAAAAATCTTTCAATTTTCGTGAAACCCAAATATTTAGTCCCTTTTTATTGCTTCTGCTTTTGGTGTCATATCTAAGAAATCATAGCCTAACTTAAGATCACAAACGACCTGCTTCTCTTTTTTCTTCCAAGATTCTGTAACTTTAGCTGTTTCATTCACGTCTGTGGTCTACTGAGATAATTTTTCTGTCTGTGAGGCATAAATCCAAATTTATTATTTGCATGTGGATATCCAATTTTCACAGCTCTGTTTGGTAGAGTGAGAATTTTTTGAGTAATTATATCTCAATACTTCTGACAAATTTCTTCTGTAGGATGTCTTTGTTTCTGGGAAAAACTCTAGAACACTGATATTTTGACCTAGTATGAAATTGAGGCTAAATAACCTGTTCAATACTTCTTTTTTATTGAAATATAATTGGCATATAGCACGTATTTTTATATTGCAGTATGATCATTAAAATAAGTTGATGTCCATCACAATACTTTAAGTGAGGACTTCTAAAATCTACTGTGACAGAAATATTATTAACTGTACTCATCATGCTGTGCATTCTATCACTTATTTGATAATTAAAATTTGTAGCTTATGGCCCTCTTCATTTCTCCCATACCTTATCTCTTGCAACCATCAACCTCTTCTCTGTATCTAGAAGTTTGGTTTTTTGTTGCCTTTTTTTTTTTTTTAATTTCTCACATGAGTGAGAGCATATGGGTGCGTGTGTGTGTGTGTGTGTGTGTGTGTGTGCATGTCTGTGTGACTTCTTCCTTACTGATTTATTCATCAGCAGACCCATATGTTGCTTCTATAACTTGGCTGTTAAAAATAATAATGCAGTGACCTGGGGGTGCATATATGTTTTTGAATTAATGTTTTATTTTCTTCAGATAAATACCCAGAAGTGGGATTACTGGAACATATGGTAATTCTATTTTTAATTTGAAAATGAATCTTTATACTACTTTCCATAATGGCTATTCCCACCAAGAAAGCACAGAAAACTCCCTTTTCTCCACATCCTTGCCAACACTTGCTATCTCTTATTTTCTGGGAATAGCTATTCTAAAAGGTGGGGGCAGGATGTCATCTCATTGTGGTACATTTTCTTTTCCCTGATGAATAAGGATGTTGAGCATCTTTTCACAGACCTGTTGGCCACCTGTATGTATTTTGGGGAAAATGTGTATCCAGGTCTCCTGATCAGTTTTTATTTAGATATTTTTTTCTCGCTATTGAGCTGTGTGTGTGTGTGTGTGTGTGTGTGTGTGTGTGTGTGTGTGTGTGGATATTAATCCCTTATCAGATATATGTTTTGCAAATATTTTCTCCATTGAGTAGGATGTATTTTCCTGTTGTTGATAATTACCTTCAGTGTGCAGAAACTTCTCTAGTTTGATGTAGTCACATTTGTTTACTTTGACTTTTGTTTCCTTTGTTTTTGAAGTCAGATCTAAAAATTCAACCTCAAGACCAATTATAAGGAGCTTTCCCCCTGTATTCTCCTAAGAGTTTTATGGTTTCAGGTCTTACATTCAGATCTTTAATCCATTTGGAGTTAATTTTGTATGGTAAAGTTGTACGGTGTATGAGTCTAGTTTTAATCTTTTGTATGTCTAGTTAAGGCTATGGTTTTTCCAGTGGTCATGTATGGATGTGAGAGTTGGACTGCGAAGAAAGCTGAGTACCGAAGAGTTGATGCGTTTGAACTGTGGTGTTGGAGAAGACTCTTGAGAGTCCCTTGGACTGCAAAGAGATCCAACCAATCCATTCTGAAGGAGATCAGCCCTGGGATTTCTTTGGATGGAATGATGGTGAAGCTGAAACTCCAGTACTTTGGCCACCTCATGTGAAGACTCTGATGCTGGGAGGGATTAGGGGCAGGAGGAGAAGGGGATGACAGAAGATAAGATGGCTGGATGGCATCACTGACTTGATAGGCATGAGTCTGAGTGAACTCCAGGAGTTGATAATGGACAGGGAGGCCTGGCATGCTGTGACTCATGGGATCGCAAAGAGTCGGACATGACTGAGCAAATGAACTGAACTGAACTGATGCAGCTCTCCTCTTTTCCCAACAAACACTGATTAAGAGACTATCTTTACATAGTCTTCCCTGGTGGCTCAGATGGTAAAGCATCTGTCTGCAATGTGGGAGACCCAGGTTCAATCCTTGGGTTGGGAAGATCTCCTGGAGAAGGAAATGGCAACCCACTCCAGCACTCTTGCCTGGAGAATTCCATGGATGGAGGAGCCTGGTAGTCTACAGTCCATGGAGTCGCAAACAGTTGGGCACGACTGAGCGACTTCACTCACTTTCCTAAATTAATTTACCATGTTTTTACAGGTTTGTTGCTGGGCTCTTTGTTAGGGTCCAGTGATTGTTATGCCTGTTTTTATGCCAATACCATATGGTTTTGATTACTATCGCTTTGCAATATAGTTGGAAATCCAGGAGGGTAAGCCTCTAGGTTTGTTCTTTTTTCTCAAGATTGCTTTGGTGATTCTGGGTCTTTTATGGTTCCATAAGAATTTCATGTTTGTTCTACTTTTGTGAAAAATGACATTTTGATAGGGATTGCATTGAAACTGCAGATTTTTTATGATAGTACGGACATGTTAATTCACCTAGTCCATGATTGTGGGGTATGTTTCCACTTATTTGCATTATCTTCAATTTGTTAAATCTCTGTTGTTTTCATGTGCAGGTATTCTACTTTCTTTGTTAACTTTATTCCCAGTTTCACTATTATTTTGATATATTTATGAATGAAATTGTTTTCTTAATTTTTCATACTTTATAATTAGTGCATAGAAATGCAATAGATTTTTCGTATTGAGTTGTATCCAGTAACTTTATAGAACTTATTTATTAGCTTGACAGACTTTGGTGAAGTTTTTAGGGTTTCTGTGTATAAAATCACATCACATGCAAATAATGAAAGTGTTTCGTTTTCCTTTCCAATCAGGATGACTTCTTATTTTTCCCTTAATTGCTGTGGCTATGAACCCAAGACTATACTGGATTAAAATGGTGATAATAAGCATTATTTTATTGTTCTGGGTTGCAGAGCTTTTCACAGTGAGTATAAGGTTAACCTTGGGGTTATCACATATGGCCTTTATTTGGTTCAGGTACATTCCCCCATATTAATGTTCCTCAGTTTTTCTATCATAAATTATGGTCGAATTTTGTTAAATGCTTTTACTTCATCTATTGAGACAGTATGATTTCTATCCTTCATTTAGTTGAATTTTTTTTATCATGTTGATTGATCTGCAAATGTCGAACCAGCTTTTCATCCCAGAGATAAGTTCCACTGTATCAAGTTCATGATCCTCTGATGTATTGTTGAATTTGGTTTCCTAATATTCTGTTAAGGTAACTTATATATATGTTCATCAGGAGCACTGACATGTACCTCTTTTTTGCTTGTGATGTCTTTGCTTTTAGTACCAAGGAAATGCTGGTATCATAAAATGAATTTGAAAGTGTTCTCTCTTTTTCCATATTTTGGAAGAGTTTGAGAAGGACTTATATTAATTCTACTTTGAATGTTTGGTAGAAATCACCAGTGAAGTCTTTGCTTCTGGACTTTTGTGAGAAGGTTTTTGATTACAGATTGACCTCCCCACTAGTAATTGGTCTACTCAAAATTTCTGTTTCTTCATGATTCAGTCATGGAAGTTTGCTTATTTCTAGTAATGTACTGATTTCATGTTGTTCAATTTATTCGAGTGTATTGTAGTTAATCTGTTATGATCCATGGCATTCTGTGGTATCAATTATAATATATCTTTAAAAGATAGCATATTAAAAAGCAGAGACATTACTTTGCCAACAAAAGTCCATCTGGTCAAGGCTATGGTTTTTCCAGTGGTCATGTATGGATGTGAGAGTTGGACTATGAAGAAAGCTGAGTGCTGAAGAACTGATGCATTTGAACTGTGGTGTTGGAGAAGACTCTTGAGAGTCCCTTGGACTGTAAGGAGATCCAACCAGTCCATCCTAAAGGAGACCAGTCCTGGGTGTTCTTTGGAAGGACTGATGCTAAAGCTGAAACTCCAATACAATGGCCACCTCATGCAAAAAGTTGACCTTTGGAAAAGACTCTGAGGCTGGAAGGGGTTAGGGGCAGGAGGAGAAGGGGACAACAGAAGATGAGATGGCTGGATGGAATCACTGACTCAATGGACGTGAATCTGAGTGAACTCTGGGAGTTGGTGATGGACAGGGAGGCCTGGCATGCTGCAATTCATGGGGTCGCAAAGAGTTTGACATGACTGAGTGACTGAACTGAACTGAAATGAATTTTTTAATTTGTTTATTTATGTATTTTTTTCTTGGTGATTCTAGGTTAATACTTGTCAGGGTTTTTTTTGTTTTTTTGTTTTTGTTTTTGTTTTTGTTTTTTTAGAACTAGCTTTGGTTTTATTGATCTTTTCCATTGGAGCTTCAGTTTTAGCATTAGTCCTTCCAATGACTATTCAAGGTTGATTTCCTTTAGGATTGATTGGTTTTATTCCTATTCTAGGAACATAAATATTTACACAGATTATATCTTCTTTTGGACTGTCTCCTTTATCATTATGCAGTACTTTTCTTCATCTCTTATTATAGTCTTTATTTTAAAGTCTATTTTGTTTAATAAAGGGCTTCCCTGATAGCTCAGTTGGTAAAGAATCTCCCTGCAATTCAAGAGACCCAGTTCAATCCCTGGGTCAGGAGGATCCACTGGAGAAAGGATAGGCTACCCACTCCAGTATTCTTGGGTTTCCCTTGTGGCTCAGTTGGAAAAGAATCAGCCTGCAATGCAGGAGACCTGGGTTCACTCCCTGGGTTGGAAAGATTCTCTGGAGAAGGAAAAGGCTACCACCTCCAATATTCTTGCCTGGAAGTCCATAGGATCACAAATAGTCGGACATGACTCAGTTACTTTCATTTTCACTTTGTTTGATAAAAATACAGATACTCCAACTTTCTTTTGGCTGTTATTTGCATAAAGATATTTTTTCATTGCTACACTTTCAGCCTGGGTATGTCCTTACATCTGATGTGATCTTCTTGTAGGCAGCATATAGAGGGGTCTTATTTATTTGTTTATTTACTTATTTATTTTAATACTTTATTCTACGTTACAATACTGTATTGGTTTTGCCATGCATTGACATGAATCAGCCACAGGTGTACATGATCTCCCAATGCCGAAGCCCCCTCCCTCCTCCCACCCCATATCATCTCTCTGGATCATCCCATGCACCAGCCCCAAGCATCCTGTATCCTGCATTGAACATAGACTGGCACTTAAAAAACAAATCCATTCAGCCACATTATAACTTTTGATTGGAAAATTTAGTCGATTGGTATTTAAATTATTGATAAGTATGTTCTTACTGTCATTTCACTAACTGTTTTTTGGTGGCTTTGCGGTTCCTCTGTTGCATTCTTCTCTTGCTTTCTACCTTTGTGGTCTAATGACTTTCTGTAATGGTTTGCCTAGATTTTTTTCTCATTATATTTTGTGTATCTACTGTAAGTTTCTGCTTGGTATTTGCCATGAGGCTTACACACAACAATCTGTGCTTAGAGGCTTACACACAACAATCTGTGCTTATAGTTTATAGCAGTCAATTTTAAATATATAGCAACTTAACTTGAACATATTCTAAATCTCTACACTTTTATCCTGCCCTTCCTACACTTTGTTTATGATATAATATTTTACATCTTTTTATCATGGATATGTTTACTAATCATTATTGTTACTTATACTACTTTTTCTGGTGTCCTTTACACTAGCTTTATAGGTGTTTAATCCACTGTTTTATATTAACCCTCACCAGTGAGGATTTTATCTTTATATGTTATCTTGTTACTAATTAGTGCCCTTTGCAGCTTAAGGAAGTCTTTTGTTTTTAATTTAGAAATTTATTCTGTTTAATCCACAAGCTTTATATAGCTTTAGTTAAAAAAAAAAGAAAAGAAGAAGAATAAACAAAAACAGTGAAAACAAGACACTGTTTCAAAGTCTGGGCCCTTCCAACTTTCCAAATACAAGAGCTCTGAAAGTTGTATATACCAACTGGAAAAAGACAAAATTATGAATGGAGCCATGACATTTCATAAAACAAAATTTTATGTAACTGAAGGATCCTTCCTGCGGCTAATTAATTGCCTTTACAAAAAAAGAGAAAGGAATGAAATTCCAGTGTTCCAAATCAACTTGTTACACATCTATATAAACCCACAGTGTCCTGGCAAACAACATGCTTTCATTTGCTGTCTCATCTTAGAGCTCAAATCCTGATTCATTTCAGCAGAGACTCCACAGGCAACAGGAAAGATTGTGGCATTAAAATATTCATTTATACTTATGTGGTAGTTCAACAGTGGTCTTATTTCTGGGCAAGCTTGCAAACCATCAAGGTTGAAAGCATCATAACTTAAATGGGTGCTAAGACTCAAATGAGAAAAGGGAAAAAGGAAAGAAAAAGTAGAAAGAAAAACCTCTGGGAATAGCCAGGGGTATTTAAAGGAACTATACGAATGCCAACAATATTTAAACCCCATTTTTAAAAGGCGGATTTTTCTTTTTTGGCTTAAAATAGTTCAGTCTAAATGAATTTATGTCAGCTCTCAATGAAAGAATGTCACTAATACACTGTGGACACCTTTTGCAATGTAAATCCATGCCCTGTTTTTTTACATGGTGAACTTCAACCTAGCAATTATTACAACAAATGGTATAGTCTAAAGCCCAAACACATTTTAGCAATTTTGAAATTGCATACAAACCAAATAAAATTTACATCAGAAGTCTTTTTAACATATATCTTAAAGCAGTTCAGTGGTGATGAACTCTTTTAGTTTTGGCTGTCTGGAAACAGTCTTTATTTCTACAAACCTGAATAATAACTTGGCCAAGTAGCTTATTACTGGTCAGCAGTTTTATTGTTTGTTTCCTTTTAGCACTTTGAATATATCATGTCACACCTTTTCAGCCTCATATACCCTGTTGAAAATCTGCTTATAGTCTTCTGGGGGTTACCTTGTATGTGATGTGTTATTTTTCTCTTGCTGCTTTTAAGATTAGTCATTTGTCTTTGACAGCTTAATTATGTCTCAGTACATAATTGAGTACTGGAGTTCGTTTTATTTGGAACTCTCTGGGTTCCCTGAATCTGTACATCTGCTTCCTTCCCCATTTTAGGAAAAATTTCAGCCATTGTTTATTTACATAAGTTTATTGCTTTTTTCATTCCTTTTCTCCATTTTGGACTCCTAACTGTGAATTTTAATTTGCTTGATGCTGTACCAAAAGTCCCGTAAGCTATGAATGCTTTTTAAAGTTTTTTCTCTTTGCTCTTCTATTTGGGTCATTTTCACTGCCCTGACTTCCAGATCACTGACCCTTTCTTCTGCTTCATTTAGGGTGCTGTTGAACCCCTCCTGTGTATTTTTCAGCTTAATTACTCTATTCTTCAGTGATCTTTTTGTTTCTGTTTGGTACTTTCTGATATTTTATTGGTATATCTCTTTGTTAAAGTTTTAATTATTAATCAATGTTTCTGCCAAGTTCTATTATCACTTTATGACACTTATTTTTAATCTTATCAGGCAAATTACTTATTTTTGTTTTATTAAGCTTCTTTTTCTGACTTTTATCTTGTTCTTTCATTTGGTAAATGTTCCTTAATATAAACATTTTTTAAACATATACATACCTTATTATCTAGGAATTCCACTCTTTGCTGTTTTCCCATCTGTAGTGAAAACAGAAGTCCAAACAACATTTTGTACAAGAATTATAAACTTGTTCATATAGCCTGAAACTGAAATAACCCAAATGTCTCTCAATGGAAAAGTAGATAAACATATGTTAATATATTAATACAATAGAATACTATCCAGCAATAAAAATGAGTTATTGATATGTTCAACACATTAGTGAATCTTTAAGACATTATATGGGGAGACAGACACCAGACATAAGAGGTGTATGTATAATTGTATTTACAGAAAGACCAGATGAAGTCAATTTATAATAAAAATCAGAAAAGTTGCCTATGGAGGGAGGGGCTAAGAACTGAATATAAGGTGCAAAAAGTAACTTAATGTGAAATGGAAGTGATGTGTGCCTTCATCCAATGTGTTGGCTACATCTGTTGGCATGAACCATTTCTTCAAAATAAGTGAACTATACAATTAAGGTACATGCATTTCACTGTAAACATATACTACCTCAATTTTAAAAATAACTATTTTATAGCAACTTGGGTTCTGAACCTGGAAAGGAAGGTTGGAATCCATGGGCATTTTAGATTGAATTGCTATTGAATTTCAAATATCTTTGTGTTTTATTAATAATGGCACCCCACTCCAGTACTCTTGCCTGGAAAATCCCATGGATGGAGGAGCCTGGTGGGCTACACAGTCCATGGGGTCGCTAAGAGTCGGACACGACTGAATGACTTCTCTTTCACTTTTCACTTTCATGCACTGGAGAAGGAAATGGCAACCCACTCCAGTGTTCTTGCCTTGAGAATCTCAGGTACAGGGGAGCCTGGTAGGCTGCCATTTATGGGGTCGAGCAGAGTTGGACATGACTGAAGTGACTTAGCAGCAGTAGCAGTAGCAGTATGTTTTACTAACTATTCATTCTAGTTTTGTTTCAAATCGTCCCTTATTAAGATAGCCTTCTTTTCTAATAAGGGAAAAATTGTTCCATAAAATATGTGTTAATTCACAACAATTGCCAATTTCATAATGTTATATATTCAATGCTAGCTTGAATTAGCAACATTCCTAGCTGTGGGGAATTATTACAGTTTACCTTCTTTACATATTAACCAAAATAATATCTTCATTTTCAGTGTCTGAAATTGAAATAGGCATTCATTTGAACACTGCAGTATTGCCATTTTTGTAGAAAAAAGTAACAGAATGTTCCCAGAGTCATAGGGTTCAAGCTGACATGTTTCACTGATCCCATAAAGGTAAATGGAAAGAAATTTCAAAACTATGATGAGCATAATGCTTCATATAGTTGTAACCACCTATTACAAGGTTTCATTTGTTGCAGAACATAAGGAGAGATGAGAAGAGGTAGGAGGTTATTATAAACAGTAACTCAGAGTTGGTTGTTAAACTGACTCAGGATATCTGTGGAAAAGAAGCAGGGTTGAAAGAAAGTAAGAAAATAATGGGCATCATTGATAATTTCACCTTCAGAATGAAAAATTATTGACAAGTCGGTTGTCTCTGTAGAGATTTATTACTTGGATTTGGGGGTGACCAGCTGGTTCCTGGAGGATGCGCTCATCAAATAAGGGAGGGGGCTGCTAGCTTTACATCCAAGAAAGCCTTTCCTTATAGGATGAATATTGTAAATAGTCATGGAAATAATCACTCATTTGGAAATGGGGAAAAGGGCATTTGCTATTATAGCAGGAAAAAATAAATAAATAAACCAATTGGTTGCGAGTCCTTTGCAAACAGGGAAGGAATATGGAATATTATCTTAATCCCATAATACACAATACAACACAAAACACAGATATTATTGACAAGTCGGTTGTCTCTGTAGAGATTTATTACTTGGATTTGGGGGTGACCAGCTGGTTCCTGGAGGATGCGCTCATCAAATAAGGGAGGGGGCTGCTAGCTTTACATCCAAGAAAGCCTTTCCTTATAGGATGAATATTGTAAATAGTCATGGAAATAATCACTCATTTGGAAATGGGGAAAAGGGCATTTGCTATTATAGCAGGAAAAAATAAATAAATAAACCAATTGGTTGCGAGTCCTTTGCAAACAGGGAAGGAATATGGAATACTTATCTTAATCCCATAATACACAATACAACACAAAACACAGAATAACTGATAAAAAGCTATTTATTCATTTAATGGTTATAAATACTGATCCTCGGAGAATGCAGTGGCACCCCACACCAGTACTCTTGCCTGGAAAATCCCATGGATGGAGGAGCCTGGTGGGCTACACAGTCCATGGGGTCACTAAGACTCAGACACAACTGAACGACTTCACTTTCACTTTTCACTTTCATGCACTGGAGAAGGAAATGGCAACCCACTCCAGTGTTCTTGCCTGGAGAATCCCAGGGATGGAGGAGCCTGGTGGGCCGCTGTCTATGGGGTCGCACAGAGTTGGACACGACTGAGCGACTTAGCAGCGGCAGCAGCAGCAATACTGATTCAGTGCTCAGTGCAGATAGCACGGGTACAGACTATCAGGTGACTCAGGAAACTGCATGGGTGAAACTTAGAGATCAAGAAGAATTTTATTTAGTTGACATACACTTATTTGGTTTAACATTTGACCAGGCACAATGGTTTAAATCTTTGCTATTCAGGATAAGAAAGGAAACTGCTGGAGGCTATGATCACCCCAGTTACACAGGACAGGATTTTCCAGAAGAGAAGAAAATCACTCCCTTTAAACTTTTAGGCTTTTTAGGCTTTAAAGTCCAGAAAATTGTCTGGTAGGGGTCATGTGAAAACACCAGTACCAGTTCTCTAGGGGTGATGTGGGTGTGGGATTCTGCATTTTTAACAAGCCGCCAGATGAGGTTGATGCTGGTGAGGCAGGGCACCACTGAATAGCGAGGCTTCAGACCTTGCTATGCCTGGGATGGGCAGGGAGTCTGGAGGGGGACCGGAGACCTGTGCACATGGTCCCATTTATCCAGATCTGGGGAAAGATCGGGAGGGTAACAGCTCTTCCAAAGGCCAGACAGTTTGCAGTTTAAAGCGGCTCATCACTGTCACTCCGTCACTATTGATGGAGTGGTGTCTGTATGTGGATCCTGACACTCAGTGCCCTGAGAAAGAACAGAGGAGGCAAAAATTGTGATGTCTGTCCTTGAATTTCTCACTCTGCTTCCAGAGAGGTTATGTGACAAAAATAAAAAATACACAACACCACCAGTTTAAAAAACTGAATAAACATACTAAGCTTCCCTGGATTGTGAATCACAAATGGTTTACAAATGCTAGAGATCACCAGGGCAACTGAGGCAGAGGCCTCTGAGTGACATTTGAGAAGGCTGAATCCTAGAACTGCACTTTAAATACATGGGAGGTAGCTGATAGCCATGAAGAAGCAGCTTAAAATAAAAAATACACAACACCACCAGTTTAAAAAACTGAATAAACATACTAAGCTTCCCTGGATTGTGAATCACAAATGGTTTACAAATGCTAGAGATCACCAGGGCAACTGAGGCAGAGGCCTCTGAGTGACATTTGAGAAGGCTGAATCCTAGAACTGCACTTTAAATACATGGGAGGTAGCTGATAAGCCATGAAGAAGCAGCTGTCCTCTGAGAACATCCAGAGTGAGTGAGTGAAGTTGCTGTCGTGTCCGACTCTTTGCAACCCCACGGACTGTAGCCTACCAGGCTCCTCTGTCCGTGGGATTTTCCAGGCAATACTGGAGTGGGTTGCCATTTCCTTCTCCAGAGGATCTTCCCAACCCAGGGATCGAACCCAGGTCTCCTGCATTGTAGACAGACGCTTTACCGTCTGAGCTACAGGAGGGATCAAAGGAAATCAGTAAGGAGAGATGGGAGCCGTGGCTTGTCTGAAGGTGCAACTTGGTGGCCATGATCAGAGATGAAAACTAATACAGAGACAGTAGCAACCTTCTTGAAAATGGATAAGAAGGAAAGGTGTGGGTTTCTGAACAGTGAAAGAAAATGACATGATTTAAATGACAGTCATGGACACTGGAGCTGGATGAAATAGATTGGAATGAAAAGTCTAAAAATGGAACAGCCCGCGAGGCCGCCGCAGTGACTTGAGACTGCTGATGGCCGGGCGTGGGGCTCAGAGGCCCAGAGAAACTTAGCTCAGCGGGAAGCGCCGACATCCCCGGGCCCCAGCTGAAGAGGAAGGGGTGGGCTACAGGGGTCCATTCAGGGGCTCTCTTCCACTCTCTTGAGGCACTTTCTTCCATCTTTAGCACTCTTTTCCTCAGTGCCTCTGTGAAAGAGTGAGAAGATGACCCACATGTGACACAGAAAGGATGGTCTGAGGCCTCTTCAGAGTAACAGTTACTGGCAGGAAAGCAGCATGGTGATAAGATTTTGTCTGTTTTTGTTTACATCTCTAATTTTATTTTATTAGACTATAGCTGAATTACAATGTTGTGTTAGTTTTTGGCATATAGTGAAGTGATTCTGATACACACACACACACACACACACACACACATATATATATATATATATATTTAAATATATATATTTTTTCATGCTTGTTCCCACTACGGATAATTATAGGATATTGAATAGAATTCCCTGTGCTATATAGTAACACCTTGTTGTTTATCTATTTATATATATAGCAGTTTGCATCTGCTAATCCCAAACTGCTAACTTTTTTTTAATTGGAGGATAATTGTTTTTCAATATTGTGTTGCTTTCTGTCATATAATAATGCAAATCACTCATCAGTTCAGTTCAGTTCAGTCACTCAGTCGTGTCCGATTCTTCACGACCCCATGAATTGCAGCACACCAGGCCTCCCTGTCCATTACCATCTCCTGGAGTTCACTCAGACTCATGTCCTTGAGTCAGTGATGCCATCCAGCCATCTCATCCTCTGTCACTTATAATTATATATATAATATATATGTATACATCTTCCCTTTGAACCTCCCTCCCACCACCCTGTCATCCCACCCCTCAAAGTCATTACAGAAAAGGGGATAAGATTTAATAGTAAAATCTCAGGGAAATATTTGAGGAGGCTGGGAATTTCATCCCATGCTGCAGATCAAATAATATGAGAAACATTCCTTTCTATTGGGTTGACCAAAAGTTTGTTGGAGCTTTCCCATAAGAAAACCTGGACAAGCTTTTTGGCCAAAGCAGTATTTGCCACAGTGAGTCTTAAATTCTGAGGAGGAGCATGTAAAGCACTGACTTGGAAAATCCAAAAATGTGCATTCTGGCCAGATCTTCTCTGTCTCTTAGCTGTGTCAATTTCAGAAAAGGTTTATTGATTGAGGATGGCAGTTTTCTTTTCTGTAAAGTGACAAGTGATGGCTAACCTACTGGCTGTTATGCTTGCTATGAAAGTTATTTGAAAGGCAGATAAGAGATAAAGAAGCGGAGTATTTTCTAAAGTTCCTAGTCTGGAAAAAGATTAGTTGTGATGCAATTGACAGTAAGCAAAAGTCTGAAAGAATGTCTTTTACCTTTTAAGGAGAAGGTAACACCTTCTGTTCTAACTTAGTGGAGTTGTTCATTTGTTCAGACAGCAGGCAGTTGTTTATAATAATGATATAGATTCAGGAATTATTCATGGTGAGTGCTAATTAATCTTATAGGATCACAGTATGTACTTAGGAAGATATTCATTTTTTTCATGATTTTATTTCTCAAAAGCAGTTTGGGATTCACAGCAAAATGGAGGGGAAGGTACAGAGGTCTCCCATAACGCCCTACCCACATTCATGCAGAGCCTTCCCCGTTATCCACACCCCCACCAGATGGTACGAGTGTTAAACTGATGGACCTACTGACACGTCACCATCACCCACATTCCATCCTGTTGGCAAGGGTCTACCCCGAGTGCTGTGTATCCTGTGAGTGTGACAAATGTATAACGATGTGTATGGGTCGTTATGATGTCACACAGTGCAGTCTCTCTGCCCTAAAAATCCTCTGTGTTCCAGCTTTTTTCTGTTTCCTCCTGAAGAAGCCATTCAGGAAGAGATCCGAAAGCTTGGCTTAACTGCCCCAGTGTGGAAGCTAGGCTACTTTAAGGAAATCAGAATTAAACAAAGGAATTAGAAACCAGAGAAGAACACAAGAGTGGAGATATGTGTGAGAGCTAATAAGCACACAAGGATTCTGAGAAGTTCATTCTAAAATTCTCCATTTCTATCTGTACGGAAGCTTTGGCTTAGGCTGTTAAAAAAGTGCTACTCTCTAAGCAGGCACTCTTTATGTACATGTTTTGAACTGAGTAACCTAAAAACTTTCCTACAAATAATAATGGAGAATTTTAAAATGAAAATTTCAAAATCCATATTAAATAATATTGTGTCATCATTAAGCCTCCCAAATGGAACAACAGACTGGTTCCAAAGAGGAAAAGGAGTACGTCAAGGCTGTATATTGTCACCCTGCTTATTTAACTTATATGCAGATTACATCATGAGAAATGCTGGGCTGGAAGAAACACTAGCTGGAATCAAGATTGCCGGGAGAAATATCAATAACCTCAGATATGCAGATGACATCACCCTTATGGCAGAAAGTGAAGAGGAACTAAAGGGCCTCTTGATGAAGGTGAAAGAGGAGGGTGAAAAAGTTGGCTTAAAGCTCAATATTCAGAAAACGAAGATCATGGCATCTGGTCCCATCACTTCATGGGAATTAGATGGGGAAACAGTGGAAACAGTGTCAGACTTTATTTTGGGGGCTCCAAAATCACTACAGATGGTGACTGCAGCCATGAAACTAAAAGATGCTTAGTCCTTGGAAGAAAAGTTGTGACCAACCTAGATAGCATATTCAAAAGCAGAGACATTACTTTGCCGGCTAAGGTCCTTCTAGTCAAGGCTATGGTTTTTCCTGTGGTCATATATGGATGTGAGAGTTGGACTGTGAAGAAGGCTGAGCGCCGAAGAATTGATGCTTTTGAACTGTGGTGTTGGAGAAGACTCTTGAGAGTCCTTTGGACTGCAAGGAGATCCAACCAATCCATTCTGAAGGAGATCAGCCCTGGGATTTCTTTGGAAGGAATGATGCTAAAGCTGAAACTCCAGTACTTTGGCCACCTTATGTGAAGAGTTGACTTATGGGAAAAGACTCTGATGCTGGGAGGGATTGAGGGCAGGAAGAGAAGGGGATGACTGAGGATGAGATAGCTATATGGCATCACGGACTCGATGGACATGAGTGTGAGTGAACTCCGAGATGGGCTGAAGTGTCATGATGTCTGCAACTAATTTTCAAATGTTTTAAAGTAGAGAGAGAATTGATAGTTTCTACATATCAAGTAAATGTAGCAAAATGTTAACAACTGGTGATTATCTTTGAAGAAGATGTTTCACTATTTGTGCAATCTTCTGTTGAACTGAAAACCTGCCAAATCAAAAGTTGGTGGAAAAAAATCTTAAACTCTGTGTAGTAGTTTTGTTGACAGTACTATTGGTGAAGTAATTCCAAACTGTTTCATGTATGTTTTAGGATTAGGCAAATAAGTAAAAATATTGACCACAGTAGCAGCAGGTACTTTGTATCATGTCGTTCTGTTTTATTTTCTTCATCACATTTATAATCTCTAAAACATTCATTTTGTTAATGTATTTGCTTGTCTGTTTAATGTTAGCCCCTACTCAGTAAATGCTATTTGAGCATATTAAGAAAAATAAAGAAAACAACAACAAAAAATGCCTGTTACAAAATATCTCAAAGCTGTAAGGTTATAAGAAAAACCCAGAGATATGAAATGCCCACACGCAAGGACTTTTCCATAGATGTTTTTTTGGGGGGCCTGAATTTAGTTTACCACATTTTAGTGTACATTGTCCTACGAAATTTTGCTCAACTTAAACTCAAGCACATAAATTCATGTTTACTAATTAAAGCTACTTTATAGTATATAGTTTGGAAAACATTAAAGACATGTAAAGTATTTTTTGCTTTACTTTCCAAATATATTTAAATAGTTCTAAGATATAAGAAATAATTCAGAAGTTCGTCATAAACCACATTTCAGAGCTGTAATGTTGGTTGTTGAGTAGACTTTATGAAATTAATTCTAGGCAGTGATGAATCATATTAGAAGCAATCCTGGTTTCAGTGGAGCCTTTATAACCTGAAGGAATTGCACGCCTTTTGTCTATAATTGAGGGATATTTCTGACCATCTATCCTGTGAGCTCAGATGACAGGTGCTATCTGTTGCTCTCTGCATCTGACAGTTTGGACATATCCATTCATTAGAAACACTCTTCTCCCTCAAAAATAGCTGCCTAAAAGACTATCCATTTAAGATTCCTCCATGTCTTTTCACTGATAGCTTATTTTTTTTTAGAGATGAATAATATTTTATAATCTGGTATGCTATAGTTTATTTGTCAATTCGCCAACTGAAGGACAATCTCTGTTGCCTCCAGATTTTGGCAATTACAAATAAAGCTGCAATTAGCATTCATGTGCAGATTTCTTGAGCAACTAACACTTTCACTTTGTGTAGATGTACAATTATTCATATAATGTTAATCATTATATTTATGATATTTAATTATGTCTAAAATTACTCTAACAAAGAAGATATTAATATTAATTATGTTTATCTATACATAAAGCCTCATTTCCTCTAAATTTTCTTTTTTTATTTAAGTATTTTATTTTTTTAATATACTTTTATTTATTTTAATTGGAGGTTAATTACTTTACAATATTGTATTGGTATTCAGTTCAGTTCAGTTCAGTCACTCAGTCATGTCCAACTCTTTGGAAGATTAAATTCTTGCTTAGGGATGTGCATAAGTTAAAAATATTCACTGTCCAATTATGTATGAAATATTGAAGGTAAGGCTTCCCTGGTGGCTCAGAGGTTAAAGTGCCTGCCTCCAATGAGGGAGACCTGGGTTCGATACCTGGGTTGGGAAGATCCCCTGGAGAAGGAAATGGCAATCCACCCCAGTACTCTTGCCTGGAAAATTCCATGGACTGAGGAGCCTGGTAGGCTACAGTCTACGGGGTTGCAAAGAGTCGGACATGACTGAGCGACTTCACCTTCACTAGTATCATTAGTAGATGACCAAGAAATTTGTTAATACATTTACACCTATAGACCCTAACCTGCCACGTTCATTTGTTGATGGTAATCAGGGCTTCATTTTAAGAGTCATCATAGGGATCAGAATGGCTTCCCTGGTGGCTCAGACAGTAAAGCGTCTGCCTGCAATGTGGGAGACACGGGTTCAGTCCCGGGGTCGGGAAGATCCCCTGGAGAAGGAAATGGCAACCCACTCCAGTACTCTTGCCTGGAAAATTCCATGGATTGAGGAGCCTGGTAGGCTACAGTCCCTGGGGTCGCAAAGAGACACGACTGAGCGACTTCACTAGGTATAAGGATCAGAAAAGCAGGAGTCACTCGTTTTGCCTTAATTTTCAAACATAAGGTACAGGGGATTCTGGGGGAGTTATAAGCCTGATGGAATAGACAAGGGAGGGAAGAAGAGGTCTATGCTGGAGGAAAGCGCACAGCCTGTCATGAAGGGGAACTGAGGAATATGAAAAATAAGGCTAGTGAAGATTTTCATTATCTACTAGGGCAAAATGGTGAAACTCCAATTCTGTTAACTCATGCTAGTAATGAAGTGAATTTTATTTTCTCCCTGTCTTCTCATGTTCTATTAGCTTTCCTTAGAAACTGGGCAGTTCCTCAGAATATTAGAGGTTTCTCAATAAAAACACTTTCTGAGAGAACAGTGACCTTTCACCCACAGGCAGCAAGGACCCCATACGTTCCCTGTGTATCTATCTGCCTCCAACAGCTGTGAGCTCTGTGCTTCACGTGTGCTATCTCTTGTGGCCCCAACCGCAACCCAAGACATCCTGCTGGCTTCGCAGGGAGGCTGAAATTGCAAGTGGTTAAGTGATGATGGAGGCGGTGGACTCAGACTTCAAGTCCAGGTTGAGCAGCTGCAGAGCTGGGGCCATTTACACAGCTCTGGACTCTCTGCCCCACAGGCTAATGTAAATGGTCACCAGCACTGCTGAAAGAGTCTTAAACAACATATATTCAGAGAGAAACAGGCTAATTAGTGATTAATCCTTTTTTTTTTAAATCACAACTGCCTTCACTGGAGAAGAATTTGGAATGACTTAAGATCAAGTGTTTGGCTTCTTTATATATATATGTGTTTTATATATATATACACACACATACATATAATAAAGGTGCTCCTTCTTTCACTTATTTATTTGGCTGCTCTGGGCCTTAGTTGGAGCACGCGGCATCCTCGGTCTTCCTTGAGGCATGTGGAACGTTTAGTTGTGGCTGACAAGCTCTTAGTTGAGGCATGTGGGCTCTGGTTCCATGACCAGGGGTCGAACCCAGGCCCCTGCACTGAGAGCATGGGGTCTTGGCCACTGGACCACCAGAGAAGTCCCAGGTGTTCCTTCTTGAATCCACACAAAGAAGGCTGAGGTAAGATGGGGCCCCAAGGCAAAAAATATCCAGACCAAGTTTAAATGCTGAGAAATCCAACCACATGAAAAGGAGGGGCAGTAACTCCAGAGAAGAGGGCAAAGGCACCTGGCTGGCTAGGCAGCAGGGAAGACAGGCATTCTGAACCCTGCTTCCTGTATCCACACCTCTCACCACCTTCTCCCTGTGAGTGTCGACTGCACTTGCTAAGTCACAGGGAACAGCAGAAATAGTGGGACATCACTTCTGAGACACCAGCTTATAAAAGCCCCGTGTCCCGCATGCACACAAGCCTGTTTCTGTCTCCCCTCTCTTTCTAGAGTCACTCCCCTAAGTGGAGCCAGTTTCCATAGCACGAGGGGGCCCTGTGCAGAGGGCCCAAGTGAGAGAGTGTGGGAGCGAGTCCTCCCTGGTCAAGCCTGGGGAGGCCTCAGCCCCTGCTGACCCTTTTACTTTGGCCTGGTGACACAGCCCAAGGCAAAATCAGGTTAGCCTCTTTCCAATTACTGACCCTCAGAAACTACGAGATAAAAAATGGGTGTGGTTTCAAGTGCTACTTTGGGGGTGGCATTGCTTCACAGCAATAGACAAACAAGTGGGAATGCTGACTCAGCTTTTGCTATACTGACCAAAGAGCTCAGCTGACAAAGCAAAAGACCTGTGTGTGTGCAGTATATGCTATTTTATTTTGATTAGAGTCAAATGACAAGCAATCCAATATTAGGTGTATGTGTGTGTGTGTATGAATATATAAGGGAATTTATACTGAAACTATCCATTTTGAGTTGGAATATGGGTCAAGAGAGCATGTTCAACATGGTGGGGCCAAGTTCCTACAGGATAGGTAGGCATCTGTATTGATAGATTCTTATTTAAATTTTATTCATTTTTGAGATATATGTTACCTGCATAACCCGCAAAATTTCAGAGATATCGCACTTCCACATACTGCTAGAACTTTCTATCTCACCTCTGACCCCTGTAACTCAGGTTACCTCTGCATGAAACCAATGATTCACATGTATTTTTTGTGTGTATCCCTTAAGGAGTATGTTTGTATCTTTTTCCTTAATCATATTCTATGTACACAAGCTTTTACCTCCAGTTACATATAACGATATATTTCCCTTTCTATGTTTTAACACTGAAATTGCAACCTCTGCTCCCTTGCTCAGTGAATATTTCCTGTTTTCTCTCTTGCTATATAATTCTCATTGACATTTGTCATAATGTATGTGCTTTACTTGTATTAATTTCTGTTTCCTTGATAGAATGAAGCTCTATGACAGTAGAATCTTCCTTTGTGTTTTATTTATTACTATATACCTAGTATAGTCTCTGCTATAAATATCTGTTGAATGAATAAACATTATACTTCAGATATTGACTGTATATTACATTAGTGGGCAGATTGCTTTTCTCCTTCTAGTTTCATATTTTGATGCATGTTCTAACATGGTGATTTCCAAATAATTTTTTAAAGCACTTGATTTTCTATAATGTAAATTCCTGGAATTAATTGACCTGTACTTGTAGGTGAAATGCATTAAGAAAAATATATAAATGTAATTAATGTCAATATAAATCAACCTATTTTAAAGTACTTTACTTTTGCTTTCCTTTATTTTTATAAGAGAATTTAGCACTGGCCATTTTGTTTCAGTTTTACAGCTTTTAAATAGGCAATGGAAATCATTACAAATAAAAGATGAGGTTATTAAAATATTGTGAAGCTAAAATTCATTAGAGTGTTCATTTTCATCAGTCTCTAATAGTTAAAAGTTGATTCTTCTTTTTATAAGTCTAATAGGTGAAATAAATGGAAGGGCTGTGTCACAGAGTAACAAAGCAAATCATGCTGGCCATATTTAGGACAAAACAATCCAAATATTCTATGGCAAAGGAAAGGGCATTGCTGTTCAGTACAGGTATTTTTTTATCCTCAACTAACAAGAAAAATAGAAAATTCTAATTTAATCTTATAGAGTCAGAACACCAAGAATGATATAAAAACTATAAAAAATTGTGCTTAAATTTAAAAGACTAAATAAAAACTCATCATTACTTATAAGAAAGAAAATTGGTCTTGAGACCAGTGTGTTTGTGTATGTATGATATATATATAATATGTCTGCATCAGTTCAGTCACTCAGTCATGTCCAACTCTTTGCAAACCCATGAACCACAGCATGCCAGGCCTCCCTGTCCATCACCAACTCCCAGAGTCCATGCAAACCCATGTCCATTGAGTCAGTGATGCCATCCAGCCATCTCATCCTCTGTCGTCCCCTTCTCCTCCTGCCCTCAATCTTTCCCAGTATCAGGGTCTTTTCCAGTGAGTCAGCTTTTCACATCAGGTGGCCAAAGTATTGTAGTTTCAGCTTCAACATCAGTTCTTGTAAAGAGCACCCAGGACTTATCTCCTTTAGGATGGACTGGTTGGATCTCCTTGCAGTCTAAGGGACTCTCAAGAATCTTCTTCAACACCACCGTTCAAAAGCATCAGTTCTTCGGTGCTCAGCTTTCTTCATAGTCCAACTCTCATATCCATACATGACCACTGGAAAAACCATAGCCTTGACTAGACAGACCTTTTCTGACAAAGTAATGCCTCTGCTTTATAATATGCTGTCTAGGTTGGTCATAGCTTTCCTTCCAAGGAGTAAATGTCTTTTAGTTTCATGGCTGCAATTACCATCTGCAGCGATTTTGAAGCCCAGAAAAATAAAGTCAGCCACTGTTCCCACTGTTTCCCCATCTAATTCCCATGAAGTGATGGGACCAGATGCCATGATCTTCGTTTTCTGAATGTTGAGCTTTAAGCCAACTTTTTCACTCTCCTCTTTCACTTTCATCAAGAGGCTCTTTAGTTCTTCTTCACTTTCTGCCATAAAGGTGGTGTCATCTGCATATCTGAGGTTATTGATATTTCTCCCGGCAATCGTGATTCCAGCTTGTGCTTCCTCCAGCCCAGTGTTTCTCATAGTACTTTATATATATATGTTATGTTAGATATTTATTTTATGTTTATGTGTTTGAATAACACTGCATGTGTGTGGATGTAAGTATAGTTAGAAATTAACATGTTTCTAATGATGGGAAGTGTGGGTGACAAAAAAAGTCTACAAAATAATTCTATAGGTATAATATTTCTTTATTATGATATTTAAAGTTTACCTTAAAATGTCTTTAATATGTACTGTCAGTTCTGTTATACCATCCACTGATTTTTTTAGTTTAATATAACTTTTAAAAATCCAAATTTTTCAAAATTAAAATTATCTATTTTGATTGAATAATTACAGCATCCAGTATTTTTTTTTAAACTTGCCTATTTCACTCACTGTGGTTAGAAACATAGAAAAAGGTAAAGTATTTATAGACTGCATTGCATATTTTAAATTATATTTCATTTACGCTAATGAGAAAAGAATATGGAAACTGGAAAAGAAAATCTAGGCATTAGATACATATAAGACAGCCTGGCACCACACAAGCTCTGATGCACAGGCCACCGTAACATTCCTGGTCCTGCAATGTTTTTCTCTGAATGCTGTGGGCTTTTTCCCCATGCAAAGTGTAGCAGGAAGTATGTAGGTGTCTGTAGGCATCCACATTAGCAGTCTTAACTGTAAAAACCAAGAACTGCTGAATTAATTATATCCTTTCATTAAAACCAAGTGTTACGTGGAATTGTATTCCATTATTCACCTACATCTGAGTATTTTTCTGGTTTGTGCATAGGCACATCCTCTATGCAAAGTTCTCATCCATTTTATCATCCATCAATATAAGGAGATGATACTGAAATGAGGAAAAGGAAATAACAAGGTTAAAAGTGGTAATTAAAGCATGTTGAAAGAAGCTATACTTTTTAAAAAATATTCTTGTTCTTTGGGTTTTTGTTGCTTTTATTAAAATGGAATACTTTTTAAAAGGTCCTAGCATGAGCATGACCTCATTTGCCTGCCTCTTCTAAAAAAGATATATGCTTTTAGTGACTTTTGTATATACAATAAAGTGTTGTTAACTGTGGTCACAGTCCTGAACAGTACAGCCCCACAATGTACTCGTCTTGCTTAACTGTGTCCCTTGATGAGCAACTGCCTCTTTAACAAAAGAGGTAACTGTCTGTGCACAAATACAGACAGAATGACTGTTTCCCTCTAAAATTCTCTGTTAAGAGGACAGATGTTAAAACAGAATTCATCTAAGCAGAAAGTGTGTGTGTGCTTGTGTGTATATTTAACTCTGGATTGATAGAAAAAAACTTTTAAAAAATAACATATATTTAAGTCTGGATTGATAGGAAAAAAACTTATTTTTAATGACATATAATTGACATATATTAGTCTCATGTGTAGAGTATGATGAATCATATGTATATATGCTGTGACGTGGCCACCACAGTAAGTCTAGCTAGCACCCGTCACCATATGGAAGTAAAGACCATTTCTTCATGTGATCAGGACTCTTCACATCTAATTTTCTCTTACAGAATACAGTGGTATGAACTATAGTGTGCTGTGTATCACATCCCCATGGCTTGCTTGTAACTGAAGTTAATACCTTTTGACACCCTTTACCCATTTTCCCTGCCCTCGTCTCTGGCAACCACGAGTCTGTTCTCTGTCTGGCTTTGTTGTTTAAGATTCCACGTGTAAGTGATATTGTATGGTGCTTGTGTTTCTCTTTCTGACTTATTTCATGTGTCGTAATGCCCCTGAGGTCTATCCACGGTGTTGTAAATGGCAAAATTTCATTTTTCATGTGAAGGTAATATTCCATTGTGTGCATGTCTGTGTCGCATTTTTATCCATTCATGCACTGATGGGCACTTAGGCCTTTTCCATACCGTGGCTATTGTAAATAATGCTACGGTGCACATGAGGGTGTAAGTAGGTTTGGGGTTTAGTTTTTTTTCCCTTCATATAAATACCCATAAGTATTTATGGGTATGGAATTGCTAATCCATATGATAACTCTATTTTAATTTTTTGAGGAACCATCATACTGTTTTCCATAGCAGCTGTACCAACTTATATTTATACAAACAGGGCACAAAGGTTGCCTTTCTTCCACCTTCTCAACAGTTTTTTATTTCTTACCTTTCGACAACCAGTATTACAGGTATGGGGTGACTTCTCTTTGTGGTTTTGGTTTGCATTTCCCTAATGATTAGGGATATTGAGCATGTCTTCTTTGAGAAAATGTTTATTCAGATTCTGTATTTTTTAATTGGATTGCTTTCCTGCTATTGAGCTGTACGAATTATTCTATATTTTAGATATTAACCTCTATCAGCTATATGATTTGCAAACATTTTCCCAGTTCAGTAGGTTGCTTGTTCATTTTGTTAATGGTTTCCTTTTCTGTCCAGAAGCTTTTCTTCTTGGTTTGACATAGTCCTATTGATTATTTTGGCCTTCTTGCCTTTGATTTGGTGTCAGATCCACAAAGTCATCCCCATGACTAATGCTGAGGAACTGGCCACCATGTTTTCTTCTATGAATTTTAGTGTTTCAGGTTGCTTTTTCAAAATTCTGTTTTTTAATTGAAGGGAAATTGTTTTACAGAATTTTGTTGCTTTCCGCCAGACCTTAACATAAATCATCCATAGGTATACATATGTTTCCTCCCTGTTGAACCTCCCTTCCATTCCCCTCCCCATCCCACCCCTTTTTTGAATTCCCTGAGATATACAACAAATTCCTACTGGCTACCTATTTTACATATGGCTATGTAAGTTTCCATGTTACTCTCTCCATACATCTCACCCTCTCTTCCCCTTTCCCCATGTTCATAAGTCTGTTTTCTATGTCTGTTTCTCCATTCAAGTCTTTTAATCTATTTTTGAGTTAATTGTTGTGTCTAGTGTAAGATGGGAGTCTAGTTTTATTCTTTGTACACGGCTGTCTTATTTTCCCAACACCATTTATTGAAGAGGTCATTCTTTCCTCCCTGTATATTCTTGAGTCTCCTGTCATAAACAATTGACCATATATCCATCAGTTTATTTCCGGGCTCTGTATCTTATTCCATTGATCTGTGTGCCGTTTTTGACTACTTCAGCCTTATAACACAGTTTGAAATCAGGAGGTGTGGGACCTCTAGCTATGTCCTTCGTTTTTAATACTGCTTTGGCTAATTGAAGTCTTTTGTGGTTGCATAACATTTTAGAATTGTTTATTCTTTTTCTGTAAAAAATAGCATTGAACTTTTGACAGGAGTTGTACTGAACTCACTGATTGCTTTGAGATGCATGTCAGTTTAGCCATATTGATTCTTGCTGCTGCTGCTGCTGCTAAGTCACTTCAGTTGTATCCAACTCTATGTCACCCCATAGATGGCAACCCACCAGGCTCCCCTGTCCCTGAGATTCTCCAGGCAAGAACACTGAGTGGATTGCCATTTCCTTCTCCAACGTATAAAAGTGAAAAGTGAAAGTGAAGTCGCTCAGTCGTGTCTGACCCTCAGTGACCCCATGGACTGTAGGCTTTCAGGCTCCTCCATCCATGGGATTTTCCAGGCAAGAGTACTGGAGTGGGGCGCCATTGCCTTCTCCGATATTGACTCTTAGACTACATAAATGAGGATGGATCATTTAGACTAATTTGTGTCCACTGAGTGGTGGTCTCCTGAGAAATAACTCTCTCTGATTCTTACGCAGGACCCTGAGACCCAGGAACTGAGCTTACAAAGTTAGGCAAACAAAAACCCCTTGTTTGGGTCACAGCCACAGAAAGCAGGTCAGCAGCCAGAGAGTCAAGTGTGCCTTCAGCATGCAGAAGCTCCCACCTGGGAGAGAGTGGTGCTGTGGACCGCAGCCGGGGGCAGCGGGTGGAGTGGGGACAGAAACAACAAGAAACAACAACACACACACTGCCCTCGGGCTTTAGCAAGGCAGAGGGCAGAGGCGGCCTCCAGAGCCAGAGACTGTCCCAGCAGGCCTCTACCCTCAAGCCAGGGCTTCAGAATCGGCAAGTCTCCTCACAGTCGGGGCGCTCTGCAGAGGGGCCGCTCCTGCACCACGGGTGAATCTGCACGTGTGCCCTCTAAGACCACAGCTCAGTCCTCCAAAGCCCTAAATGCTGTAGGCAAAGGCCCCACTGGTCTTCCAGCCAGGTGCCTCAGGGCTCATCTCCCTGGAGCCAGACTTAAAGGTCAAGGTGCCCAGTATAAGGAGAATGCTTCGTTCCAGGGGAGCAGCCCCAGGTTCTGAGTTCCCTCTGGATGGTGCCTGGGTGACCTGGAGGCGGGTCTGTGATGAGACTGTATCTCAGGTTTCCTTTTCCCTTCCGTGTGCTTTTGTTCTTACTGGCAAACCTGGTGTGGAGGGATTGCTCTGCCTGAGAAAACTGTCCCCTGGGTGGCTACATGTTTGCCGCATCTACTGGAGGAGGTGAGCTCAGGACCTTCCTGTCACTGTCATGAACACTCAGTAGAGTCTTAACCTCTGCAGTCCGGTCTGACACCCAACCCTTCCCTTCTTTTCTCACCAGAGCATCTCCCGGAGGGGAGGGGGCAGAGGAGAGATCAACCACAGGTAGTTTTCCAAGCAGGACCCTGCAAACCAAGTGCTGAGACTCACAGTTGATGTCAACTGGCAGGGACCGGGCAGTCTGTCTGTTCCAATGTATTGTGTGTGTATTAGTTACTTAGTCATATCCGACTCTTTGTGACCCCCTGGACTATAGCCCACCAAGCTCCTCTGTCCATGGGGATTATCCAGGCAAGTACACTGGAGTGGGTTGCCATGCCCTTCTACAGTTGATCTTTCCAACCCAAGGACTGAATCCAGGTCTCCTGCATTGCAGGCAGATTCTTTACCATCTGAGCCAAAAGAGAAGACCCTCTCATTTGTTTGTCTCAACATAAGAAAATGGAAAAAAAAAAAAGTGTGTTATTTTGTCTTTAAAAGGAAGGGTATCTTATTTGAACAGTTTGTGTAACTAAAACATATAACTTCCCTATTAGAGTATATTTTGTTGAATGCTTTTATTTATTTTACAGTTAGAGCAAAGCTTTCTTACACTGGTTTGTTGGCAGTCAGCTCTGAGAAAATTTTGTTTGGGGTCAGTTTCTGGGGGGTATTGTAGATACTAAACATATCTACAAAGGCAGTGATGGAGCATTAAAAAGTCATTGCTCTGCTAGTGAGGATAGCAAGTTATACATGTTCTATAGATGATGGTTTCAGAGAAAGGCCAAGATTTGATATAAACTTGTGCCTAAGAGAAGCAATATGTTATTTTAAGGTTTAATATATATTTACAACCTAATTAAATTCAGAAGAAAATAAGTTTAAACGCATACAAGTAAACTGGTTCACTTCTTAGTAGCTTTATTAATAGCCTAAAATGTACTGGCAAAAATTTCCAGTACAATATTATGTTACTTATAGGTGTTAACTAACCATAGTGCTAATTCCCAAAGGGAAAATCTTACTTGTTATATGATTGCTGGATTTCCTCTCTGTCACCTCTCCTTAGATATATCATGAAAGCCTAGAAACCTAAGGAACGTTTACCACTAATTTCAGCTAAACCTCTTTGTCCCTTTCAAAGCATCACCCACTGATATTTATTTAAGAAGACATTAGCAAATTTGAGATTTTCATAATGAATTCTAGGCTCTGGGTACATTTTGCATTTTGAGTTTTAAATAAACAGTTCTCTTAAATGTCAAAAGTTTTGAAAATATAGGAATAAGCAGAGGACAAGCCCCTCTCATTTCTTTGGCTCTTTCCTAAAATGTCAGACTTACCACTTTACTCATTTAATATATTCTGCAGAAGTGTTTGTTTAAATACATATTTTTCAAAGTTCATTAGATTGTGGCCCTTTAAAAAATTAAAGCTATCCATGCCTGACTCTTATGAATTAGAATTAACTTGTTTAACAAACTTGTTTTGGGAAAGTTCAAGAATAGTCATGCCATGAATTGGCTTAATCCACTGTCTCACATGTAAGAAAGACACACCTCCGTAGAGGTGCTACAGCCAGTCTTTTTACCTTGGACAGATGATTTTCTTTTCTTTAGGAACTGCAGAATGAAAAGGTGAGATGCCAGAAAGCTTTTGTGTGGATCCATTTGGAGAGAATGGTAGGGAATTAGACACGGGGCTCAGCTCCTGATCTCAAACTGAGGGTGTGAGGTTCCCGCCCAAGCTGAAGGCAGGGCTATCTTTCAGGCAATCTCCTATTTTCCTTTGCTTCCTTTTTAATGCAAGGAAGGTAGGGTTTTGATTTTCAAAGATCTTAGGGAAAGGAAAATGGAAACAAAAGGAACCACAGAATCCAACTATAGCTACAGAACATAAAAAGAATTAAGAGGTTGAAATGAGGAAGGCTGGATGTAGAAGTGGGGTGGGTGACGAGAAGAGCCCTACATACTGCTTCGTTCCCGCAGCCCTGGCCTTGTCAGTGAGGTTCACGGTCAATGCATAGTCTGTCTCAAAGCTCAAATCCAGGATAACATCTCTGAAACAAGGGTCATTTTATGGCTGGTGTACTGAGGAGAACACTAGGAAGAACTCAGACACAGACAGCTGCAGACACTGGTTCATCTGTACCTTCCTTGGTCTCCTCCTGTTTTGTAGCAAAGGATGGAAAACAGAACAGAAAACCTTGCCCCAAGGAAGAGCATCTCTGAGATTCTCAAGTTCTGTTGCTCGGGCAAACGTGCACATGAGCTCTACAGATGCAACTTTCCAGCTGTTTCACCTCAAGAGGAACAAACGTAGACACACGAGTATCCTGCTCTGCCTCCCTGAACTGACATTTCCAAAGGTATTTGGTTTGTATTCACTGCGTAATAAGACCTTGTTATGTAGGGTCTTAATACTAAATCGAGGACAGTGGCAGATGTTAACCTTATTAAATCAACCAGGCCTCACAATTACAGGTCAGCTTATTGCAGTTTAATGAGCATTGTGGCTAGTTAAGAGCCTACAAACTAGATCATATTCCACCAAACATTTATACTGACATTTTACATGTTCTTAAGGAGTCCTCAAAAAGCCTGCCCAACAAACTTAGAAGAATGTTACTCATATTTGGTGGACTTTAATGTTAACTGCTCTTTTAAAGAAAATAGGACACAGTGAACCAATAAGTTATAAAGGTTGTAGATGCTCAATTGTAACTTTAAGTGCAGACATAATTTATTTCATGTTTTCTACACCATTGTTGGAGAAGGCAATGGCACCCCACTCCAGAACTCTTGCCTGGAAAATCCCATGGGCAGAGGAGCCTGGTAGGCTGCAGTCTATGGAGTCGCGAAGAGTGAGGCACAACTGAGCGACTTCACTTTCACTTTTCACTTTCATGCACTGGAGAAGGAAATGGCAACCCACTCCAGTGTTCTTGCCTGGAGAACCCCAGGGACAGAGGAGCCTGGTGGGCTGCTGTCTATGGGGTCGCACAGTGTTGGACACGACTGAAGCAGCAGCAGCAGCAGCAGAAGCACACCATTGTTACTAGAATTCACTATTTTGTGAAACTGAAAACTGCTTTTGCATTTCCTATTCCAATGAGAGCATAATTCTAACTAGTAAGAAAAAAAAATTTTTTTTAAAGTACATGCATGTTTTACTTTCTGCTTTCTGATGTCCTGAACAATTGTGTAAATATAGAGTTGGATATATATTTTCTTTTTAAAATTTTAATAAAGTGTCTTGTGAGAAAGAGGAAAAAATAGCATTATTTTTCTCCTAGTCATTAGACTCATACGTCTGGATTTTCATGATTGTTACAAAGTATAATAATGAATTTGTCTAAAAGACACCCGTACGGTAGGTAAAGACCTCAGTTATCTGCCTCTCCTGCTATCTGAACGGAAAAAGAGATGAAATAAGATTTAGTGTATGTCATACTGATTAATGTGAAAAACATAACTTTTAAAACACTTATTTGCAAGCTGGAGGTACTACTAAATAGCCTGAACCATAGTAAATGGTTCTCATTTTAGTTTGGTTCTAACTGAAACAGGTGAAGTTACTGCCTCACACTGGAGGCGGTGTGGAGCACAGCAAGAAAGAGGTTTCAGCTGCCTTTCCTCTCACCCTGCCATCCCCTCATAACCTCAGCAATCTTTTTAGAGGAAAAACAGTTCTGGAGGCTGTGCCAGCAGAGGGGATTAGAGTGTCATACAGTATATGATCCTTCCGAAAATATACATGTACATACAATTTTTAAAATATGTTGCTCTTGGTAAAAGACTGGCATTTCCCACACAGGAGATTTCAGCAAAAAAAAAAAAGGTAATTACTTCTGAAAATGTTTGGCATCCAATATGTGCATCTTTTGTACACACTTCTTTTGTGCTGACTAAGTCTTAGGTTAAGGAAAAAGAAGATCAAATTTATTCAAGTTTTATATTTTTCTTCTAACATTAATTTTACTTTTATAATTTAGATCTCTCACTTAGAACCAATTAGTTCTAAATGGGTTTAGATCTGTTTAGTGTTGTGTCCTGGCCCAATTTATCTCATTTGAGAAAACTTTACTCAGCACTTCTGCTAGGCCACCTGGTGTGTGCAAGTGAAAAATTCAAATAAAAGTGAGGCATGGTCCAGGTGTGAGGAACTTGGGCTACTGGAGGAGAAATACTGACCACAATCCTCAAAGTCACAAAGAACAGGAGGCTGCCTTGCTCTCCTCACAATCTAAACAGACACTGTGTCCAAAATTAGTTTTACTTTGTAAGAGTATTTTTGAAAACTGAAAACCCAGTTTTAAAATGATTACAATGAAGATGGCCTTGGAAACAAATAGAATCCTGGCTAAACTGGGATGTTGATCCTATTAGAATCCAAGCTAATCAATGAGAAAGAGCTGACTGATGCGCCCACCCAGGGCATCAGCTGTCCTTCACTGACTGGACCTGAGCCTAAGCGCCTAGAGGCGGGACTGCACAGTGGCCACAAGAGGCGACATACACACACAGAGGAGGCCGGACAGATGCCTGCTTTACCCTGTGCTCATCTCCCTGTGTCCACTGAAACCAGTAATGGACAGAGTGGTTACTGAGAGACAGTTTCTATAGTTTTCAAAATGAGTATTTTCTCTCAAATGTCTATAAATTGAAGGGAAGCAGATGACACTGGGCTAGATCAGTGATGCCTCATTGCAGCACCCATGAGGTGGTGCCAGCCTGG
>SJYC01027889.1:0-36858 GCA_006408675.1 Madoqua kirkii | reverse complement strand
TAAGCTGTATCTCTGGTTTTCTTTATAAAACATTGGTTTACAAGCTATTTTAAATTTTAAATTGTTTTAAACTTCAAAGAGTTCTACCGCCAGTCATTTAAATAAGCAGACAATAAAATGAATGCAATTATACATATAGAAGAAAACAACAGAAAGCAGACTCTTAAATATTGATAGCCCTTTCAGAATAATATAATTTTAATGCTTTTGAAAATATTTTTCAATGTGAGCAATTATGTTCCAGCAATTGTATAAGAAAAAACTATTTTGACAAATGATAAGAAGACATAATATGTACATGACTAACAGGGGTAAAAAAAAAAACACACTGTAAAACAAAATATTCAATATATTCCATAAGATTTCAATTTTGTCCATGTTTGCAGGTGTGCCGGGCAGGGGTGAGAAAGGATGGTGTTTATGTTTATTCGTGAGTATATATGTATAAAAATGGAAAAAAGGAAATAAAACCATAGATCATAATACTGCCAATCAACATGTAATTTTAATTTTTTTCTTTGTGTTTCCAGTTATTTCAAGGAATCTCTAATATTACGTTTATAATATAAATGCAGTTGACATAGTTTTAAAGCAATATATAGTTTAGTTAAACATTGAGAATGAATCCGTCTTGCTAAATTACTAAATCCCCAGATTATTTTAATTAGATCCAATGAAAATGTCCTCAGTTCAGTTCAGTTCAGTCCCTCAGTCATGTCTGACTTCTTTGCAACCTCATGAACTACAGCATGCCAGGCTTCCCTGTCCATCACCAACTCCTGGAGCTTACTTAGACTCATGTCCATTGAGTTGGTGATGCCATCCAACCATCTCATCCTCTGTCCCACTTCATCTAAAATTCTTCTTCCATCTTGTGTAATGAATATTGATAACTGTTGTCAAGTAATATTAAAAAGTTTAAAATGTATGAATATTTCTGCCCATAAAATTATAAAATTGTTTCATTTCCTAGCAAATGTGTAATTGAAATATCTGATAGAAAGGAGGTTTGATTTAAATGACATGATTTTAATGTGCTCTCCCTCCAAGCAGTGGGCTTCCATGTATATTTCTATTGGCTACTAACTTCTGTTTATTAGTATAAAAAGTATTTGGCAATGGTGGCTCAGATGGTAAAGCGTCTGCCTATAGTGTGGGAGACCTGGGTTCTATCCCTGGGTCAGGAAGATCCTCTGGAGAAGGAAATGGCAACCCACTCCAGTACTCTTGCCTGGAAAAACCCATGGATGGAGGAGCGTAGTAGGCTACAGTCCATGGGGTCACAAAGAGTTAGACACAACTGAGCTACTTCACTTTTAAAGAAAAGACAATTAAAAAGAAAAACCTAAACCCTTGAATAGCAAACATGAAAATCTGGCTTAGAACTTAGTAAGATTTTTTTTCCAAATATTGTTTTTTCTATGGCATACCTAAATCTTTTGTATAGCAGTATGCATGTACACAATTCTAAGTCAAAACTCATAGCAAGGGAATCTTATAAGCAAAGAAAAGGGTAAATTTAACCAAACTCTAAACAAAACATGTTTTGCACAGAGCAATAGAGCAAATGCAAAGACCAAAAGCTGCTAATGACAGAATGGCATCAGGTTACCTCAAACATGTTATTTTCTCATTTGTTCTTATAATTTGTCTAAGCAATGCATTCAAGTTGTTTAATGAGACAATGAAATTCAAAGTGAAATCATCCATAATTTAGAGTAATAGAAGAATTGATTACATTTGTCTTCCCCTAGCCTCTCAAAACTATGACTTCACTGTGTACCAAAATGAACTTAACAGCTTAGACATGTCCTTAGTAAAATGCCAGTAAAATTATCATAATATATTGACTTCAGTGTGTCCTTGACAGTGGTATTTCTATACTTGATCTTAGCCAAAGGCCAAGAAGCAACAAAAGTGACATTTCTAATTAAAGGACTGAAATTATACCATAATGATAACCTGGCTTGGTTTTCTTAAACAGTCATGTCCATTTGTAGGATATTATTTTTACTGTAGCTAAGCAATGTCCTTATTGCCATAAATTTCCCCCAAATGCATCTCAAATCTCACTTAGTGTTTGAACAATAAAAACAGGATGTCAGGTAGGCACTGGAATTTAGCATATGCATTAAGACCATAAGAATTAAAAGGGGACCTGCAAGACATACAGTGGAAAAAGTTAAACTGATCTAATCAGTGAGGATAGTCAGATTAATGCTGCATGAGGAGTAACAAGCACAGCACCTCACCATTAGATAGATTTGAACACCGTACCATTAGATAGATTTGAACACCGTACCATTAGATAGATTTGAACACCGTTTAAGTTTGCATACACTGTGTCCAAGGTTATGGTCCCTAATACTCCACTGCTAGCCAGGGTGTGTCTACTCACCTGGTGAAAGCTGACTGACTGGGCCACTTGAGGAACTGAGTATGTTTGTAATACACTGTTTATCTTTGAGTGGTAGTTTACAAATTTAACAACAAGGACTTTATAGTCTCTCTTTTTGCAAAAATGTTTCTGTTGTTTACAGGACGGCAAGAGTCTCTTGTCTTGGCTGCCATCTGCTTGGAAACAGACCTGCTCCATTTGGATTTTGGGTAAGAATTCATATTAAAACATTGATGCTAAATGCATGCATAAATACATTTAGGTAAGGATTACTAATTTACTTAAAAAAATTTACACCTAAGTTCTGAACTAAAAGTAATTTAGGGAATTTTAATACTTGCTCCTGCTTTAGAAATTATATGGCAGATTATTTTTTTGATAACTGCAGAACTATAATTAGATAAAGTGCTCTGGGAACTGAAAAACTCCATGTGTCTTGGCAGTTCCCCACGAATGGCTTTTGGCAAATTATCAGTGAGTGCTAAAAGTGTATGTAGGTGAAGATATTATGGGAAGAGGGATATTTATGTAGATCCAAAATCTCAACAGATTACTTGTTGGTTATGGAAAGGCAAATAAGCAGCTTTTTTGAAATGCCAAGTTCAGAGTTATTCCCACAGGTGACAAACGCAGCGCCTCCTGCAGTGACCAGCTGAGTAGAATGACGCCGCCAGCGCTGAGCATTTCGGCACTTCCCAGCCCCCAATTAGCTAAGGATGTAATCAGGCAAACCCTAACTGAATCACAGTCTATAAAAATATCTGGCCTTTAATCTTCACATGAAAGAGACAGAAAGATTGTCTCCTATGAAGGGTGATGAAGATGGAAACCAAGCTAAATGTGTAAGGCTGACCTGGATTCTGGAGAAAATGAATGACATCTGTGAGATGATTGGAAAATTCTGAATTAGTTCTGTAAAGTAGGTAATAGAACTGAATCAATGTTAATATTCTGATTTAGATAATTAATTAGATGGTGGTTATGAAATACATATCCTTATTTTCTCTCATTAACATTTCAGGAAAATAGGACAAATGATTAAGTAAATTTGATAATACACGACTTGGTCAATCTTGGTGAAGGATACATGGACATAGGCAATACTTGTAGGTCTGAAATAATTTCCAGATGAAAATGTGCATCAAATTGCTCTATAGCTGTTATAGTTGTTACTATTTCTTTCAGAGAGAAGGCAAATGGGGGGAAAACTGATCTGTGCCTTGGACAGTTACCTTTTGTATGCAGACTGCCTTTTTTTATTGAAGTATGGTTTTTGTAAGAAACAAATTGGACGTCTTGGGTTGGGCAAGAGGTTTGTCCTGTAAGATGGTACAGAAAAACCCAAAAGAACTTCTTGGCCACCTCAATGTTTATGTCTGCAGATTGACAGCTGAGTGAGGGATCCTGCTCTGTAGTCAATGGATGCAAAAGCCTTTCTGTTTTCTGAGGTTTGTTTGTTTTGTTTTGTTTTGTTTTTTAATACCACCCCTGGTAACTTATACTATTGTCAGATCACTTTAACTTTTCTGTTAGGCAGAGTCTGAATTTTAATCAGAGCACATATATTCAAGCGAGTGAAAACATGCAAATTTTGAAGTATTTTGTGTGTGAATTTCCATGAATGTCAACAGATTCACTGACAGATTTTTCCTATAAAACTGGTGGGTTTTTGGAGGGAGTATTAAATGAATCTCCCTAAAAATGCTTTAGGGCATTTGTATCTGAGATGCAATATCAAGATGATATATTCTGTTTACTGCTGATTTTTCCCCCAAATTTCATTAAAAACAACTTTCTCCAAATTGTCTACGTCTTTGACAGTCGGTCTGGATTCAGTTTTCCTCACACTCTGATTTTCACTTTCTTACTTTGCAACCTTATAATGCTAACAAAAAAAGCATAATAATTCTAGTGTCACCTTTACACACAGATCAAATCTGAAGGGTAAACTTTCCAGGATATTTGAAAGCTCCACACTCCCTCATTATCAAATGTCTAATTTGAGTCTCAGAAAACATGAAGCAGCTTATTTAAACCAGCTAAACTAAATGTTTACAAATGATAGCCAATGTGAAGAAAAATCTTCACTAATCTGACTATGATAAAAGGCCAAAAGCTAACTACTTGGTTTAGGGAATTGCATTTACTGATAAAAGAGGAATATAATCAGAAATGTGTGTGTGCTCAGTTGCTAAGTTGTGTCTGACTCTTTGCAACCAGATGAACCATAGACTGCCAGGCTCCTCTGTTCATGGGATTTTCCAGGCAAGAATACTGGAGTGGGAGGCCTTTTCCTACTCCAGTAGATCTTCCTGACCCAGGAATTGAACCTGCATTTCTGTGTCTCCTGCAATGGCAGGCAGATTCTTTGCTACTGAGCCACCTGGGAAGCCCATAATCAGAAAAAATAACCTCTGTATCATATGAGTAAATAGATATGATCTGTAGGTTCCTAAGAAGTTAACTACACTTAAAAATAGTATATTAATGTTAATGTTTACAAATCCAAGCAGTGTAAATTAAAGACACGTTCTTTAGTAGAAGTGATATATTTTGAATGACTTCATCTAAAAGCTGAGTACTTTCAATTATTTTCATAGTCTATATCTTCTACACACTATCTGTACTTCAGACTTCAATGATAACAAAAGGCAGTGATCGGAGAACATTGAGACATAAGGCAAGTTATAAGACAACTCTTCAAAGAATTAAAAATGAATGTCACCATTAGGCAAAGTAATACACCAGCTAATACACAGTATTAACAAGGCCTGATATATTACCTTACTTGAGTGAAATGACCAGAAGCCCCATTTCTTATCAGTACTCATTGCTGATTTCCTGTCCTTATGCTTCTGAGGGATGAAGAAACAAGAAATGGTTTGGAATGGGAGACACAAAGTAGTTAAGGACAATTTTCATCTTCACCAGCCAATATCCATGTGAAGTAGAAAAGGTAAATATTGATTTAATCAATAGCTATTTCAGAAATACTGCTGCTAAACAGAAGAATGGCTGCACACGTTACAGCTCCTGCTACAGCTACGACGATCACTTCTACCAATAAATCAACTGTGTTGAAAGACTACTGTGTTGCAGACACTTTATAGCACTTTTGCTCATAAAGTGCTATGATGTAGGCACTCTTCTCACCTTTGTTTCAGTACTAGTGTCAAAATTGACTGCAATCTGTGGCAGACCACAGCAAGTACTAAGTGCTCGCATGTCATTATCTTAATGCATCCCAGCAGAACACTTTGAAGCAGAATTCTAACAGAGAATACATATGAGAGGTTTGGCAGTTTTTCTAAATGCATCTGGGTGCCGGTCATGATGATGGTGAGTCATCAGGTACCTTGCAGTGTTCATGGTCAAGAGCGCAGTTGAAGGGTCTCGTCCCTTCTGTGTGGATGCTGATGGGATTCTCTCTTTTCTCACTCAATTATCTCATGGTTTTGTCAAAGGTCATTTTATGTGCTATGTCCCGGACCATCTCTGGACTTTCTCTTCTGTCCACTGGACTACTCCTCTATCCTTTCACCAGTTCCACACCACTTTATTTCCTTTAGCTCAATGGTGTATTTTTGAAACATATATAAATTCTCCAACTTTGTTATTCCTTTTAAAAATAACGTCAGCTATTATAGACCCTCTGCTATTTCACATAAATTTTAGAACCAGTATATCAATTTCTACAGACACCAAAAAAAAAAAAAAAAAAAAAGGAAGAAAGTAAAAGAAGGAAAACCGGATAGCTTCTTGGATTTGTGATTGAAGCGGCATTCCTTCAATAGACTATCTACAGGTTAAGAAAATCTACATCTTCAAAATACTGTCTTCTGAGAAATAGCATATAAGATGCATTATATGTAGAATTTTAAAACCATGATACAAATGATCTTATTTACAAATCAGAAACAGACTCACAGACTTAAGAGTTTGGGATGGACACGTACACAATGCTATATTTAAAACAGATAATGAACAAAGACCTACGGTACAGCACAGGGAACTCTGCTCAATGTGATGCGGCAGTCTGGGTGGGAGGGGAGTTTGGGGGAGAATGGACACTCAGGTATGGCTGAGTCCCCCTGCTGTCCACCTGAAACCATCACAGTACTGTAAATTGGCTATGCTCTGATGTAAATTTAAAGTTTAAAAAAGCAAACAGAAACAGTTTTACAAACCTAAAGAACCACTGACTTCTGACCCATGATCTCACCTCTGCCCCTCCTTCTGTTTAGATGTTTATAACTTCTCAGTTATGTCTTATAGTCTCAGCAGATAGTCTTGCACATATTTTGTTAAATTTATTCCTAGGTATTTCAGATTTTTATGCCAGTAAATAGGACAGTTTTAAAAATTTCATATTCCAGTCCTTCATTGCTGACACTGATTTAAACTGTGTCCTTGTATCCAGCAACATCTTTACCTTTCTTATTAGTTCCACTGGCTTTGCACTTTGCCGTGCTGATAACATCATATAAATAAAAATATTTTTATTTATTTCTCATCTCTAGATTATTTTTCCTTGTTTCATAGCACTGGCTAGGAATTTGAATAGAACTTATAAACTTCGGTATTTTTGCCCTGGGTTCTGATCTTATGAGGAATCCATTAGGCTTTCATCAGTGAAAAATGAGCTATAAATTTTCTGTAGGTGTCTTTACTTGAAGAAGTTTCCTTTAGTATATAGCTAGCTGAGAATCTGTACCATAAATGGGTGTTAACTTTTGTCAAAAGCCTTATGTGCACCTATTGATATGATCAAGAATTTGTTTTCATTTTTAGCCTGTTGACCGTGAATGACATTGATTTTTAGATGTTAAGCCAGTCTTCTCCTGGGACAGGGCCCACTTGGTCATGAAATGTTATCTTTTTTATTAATATTAATTGCTGGATTTGATTTACCAAAATTTTCTAAAGTGTTTTGGGCTTCCATTTTCATTGAGTGCAACTGTTGCTTAGGTTCCTTGTGGTAACTAACTTTGACCCTTGGGTTACTTAGAAACTTACTGTTTACTTTTCAAGTATTTTTCGGTATTTTCTATATAAGTTTTTACTCATTTTTAGTCTGATTATATGGTGGCAAGGGAATATATTTTTCATGACTTCAAACATTTTCATTTATTAATCTGTTTTTCAATGACCCAGAATATTCTCTGTCTTGGCTGAATATTCCACATGCACTTGAAATGAATGTGTATTCTGCTGTCCACAGAGGCACGTTTTAACAAGAGCAATTAGGTCACGTTAGTTAATAGGGTTGATACAATTTCCATTTCCTTATTAATTTATGTCTACTTATTTTATCAGTTATTGAGGAGGGTTGGTGAAATCTTTAACTATAATTGCAGATTTATCTGTTTAAGTTTTCAAATCTATGAATTTGGGGGCTTCATTTATCTTGAAACTCTGTTGTTAAGTACACATGCATGGAGGACTGTTCTATTCAAGTAACCTTTTTGTTATGTATTATTCAACTATGTTTATAAACTATCCCTTGTTCTAAAATCTTTTTTGCCTAGTACTCATATAACAGTAGGCTTCCCTGGTGGCTCAGTCGGTAAGAATCTGCCTGCAAGACAGGAGACTCGGGTTCGATCCCTGGGTCAGGAAGATCTCCTGGAGAAGGAAAAGGCAACTCTCTCTAGTATTCCTGACTGGACAGTTCCATAGACAGAGAAGCCTGGTGGGCTTCCATGGAAAAGAAAGAGTTGGACACAACTGAGTGACTACACCACCACCACATGACAGCCCCAACATTCTTTGATTAGTCTTTGCAATGTGTAGGCTTTTTATTTCTACCTTTCCTGTATATGTACATTAATGTAGATTTTCTAATAGAATGCACATAGTCAGGCTTTCTTACAAATGGTAGTTTTCCCTTTTGGTTGGAGATTTGATACCACTTAATCAATGCTAGTAAAGTAATGCTCAAAATTCTCAAAGCCAGCCTTCAGCAATATGTGAACTGTGAACTTCCAGATGTTCAAGCTGGTTTTAGAAAAGGCAGAGGAAACAGAGATCAAATTGCCAACATTTGCTGGATCATGGAAAAAGCAAGAGAGTTCCAGAAAAACATCTATTTCTGCTTTATTGACTATGCCAAAGACTTTTACTGTGTGGATCACAATCAACTGTGGAAAATTCTGAAAGAGATGCGAATATCAGACCACCTGACCTGCCTCTTGAGAAATCTGTATGCAGGTCAGGAGGCAACAGTTAGAACTGGACATGGAACAACAGACTGGTTCCAAATAGGAAAAGGAGTACGTCAAGGCTGTATATTGTCACCCTGCTTATTTAACTTATATGCAGAGTACATCATGAGAAATGCTGGACTAGAAGAAACACAAGCTGGAATCAAGATTGCCAGGAGAAATATCAATAACCTCAGATATGCAGATGATACCACCCTTATGGCAGAAAGTGAAGAAGAACTAAAAATCATCCTGATGTAAGTGAAAAAGGAAAGTGAAAAAGTTGGTTTAAATCTCAACATTCAGAAAACTAAGATCATGGCATCTGGTCCTGTCATTTTATGGGAAATAGATGGGGAAACAGTGGAAATAGTGTCAGACTTTATTTTGGGGGGCTCCAAAATCACTGCAGATGGTGACTGCAGCCATGAAATTAAAAGATGCTTACTCTTTGGAAGAAAAGTTATGACCAACCTAGATAGTATATTTAAAAGCAGAGACATTACTTTGCCAACAAAGGTCCGTCTAGTCAAGGCTATTGTTTTTCCTATGGTCATGTATGGATGTGAGAGTTGGACTGTGAAGAAGGCTGAGCACTGAAGAATTGATGCTTTTGAACTGTGGTGTTAAAGAAGACACTTGAAGGTCCCTTGGACTGTAAGGAGATCCAATTAGTCCATTCTAAAGGAGATCAGCCCTGGTATTTCTTTGGAAGGAATGATGCTAAAGCTGAAACTCCAGTACTTTGGCCATCTCATGTGAAGAGTTGACTCATTGGAAAAGACTCTGATGCTGGGAGGGATTGGGGGCAGGAGGAGAAGGGGACGACAGATGATGAGATGGCTAGATGGCATCACTGACTCGATGAACGTGAGTCTGAGTGAACTCCGGGAGATGGTGATGGACAGGGAGGCCTGGCGTGCTGTAATTCATGGGGTCATAAAGAGTTGGACATGACTGAGCGACTGAACTGAACTGAATCTTTATAAAATGAATACAGCTAGGTTAAATAGACAGGCTTTTTTTCATTTTTCCCTCTATTTGTACTCAGCGCTGTTTTCCTTCTTGTCACCTTCTTATAGGTTAATGCATTTTGACCCAGAGGGATGGTTCAGGGAGGGAGGGGGGAGGGGGGTTCAGGATTGGGAACACACGTACACCTGTGGCGAATCCATGTTGATGTATGGCAAAATCAATACAATATTGTAAAGTAATTAGCCTCCAATTAAAATAAATATATTTAAATTTAAAAAAATTAATAAAATTAAATCCTACTCTATTATTCAATTATTACCTAAATCTTACTCTTCTAATGCTATATTTTAGTGACTAGCACAAGGTATATTTTCCTGTCCCTTCTCTTTTGTGTTTCTATTGTCATGCACTTTGTGGTACCTATGTTGTAAACACTAAAATATATTATTTTTGGTTTAAACAATTATTGTGTAGTTAATTAACTGTTGAAGGGGTTGAATGGAGAAAATATATTCACATTTAGTTATATATTTACCATTTTGAGAAAAAGCACTGGCGTCCTTGTAATTTTGCATTCAGTATTCTTGTATTGCCTAGACAGGTTTTTTGGTTTTTTTTTTAATACTTCTTATACTGTTTTCATCTGCTGGAAAGGAATTTTAATTTGCTTAAAAATTTATTGGAATATAGTTGTTTTACAATGTGTTAGTTTCTATTTACAGCAAAATGAATCAGCTTTCCTATACACAAATCCCCTCTTTTTTGGATTTCCTCCCCATTTAGGTCACCACAGAGCACTGAGTACGGTCCCTGTTCTGTAGAGCAAGCTGTCATTAGTCATCTCCTTTATACAGGGTAGTTTGTCTACATGCCAGCACCAATCTCCCAATTCATCCCACCTCCCCTATCCCTCCTTGGTGTCCATACATTTGTTTTCCACATCTGTGTTTCTATTTCTGCTCTGTAAATAAGACTGGCTATATCATTTTTTCCATATTCCACATAAATGCCTTAATATACATTATTTGTTTTTCTCTTTCTGACTTACTTCACTCTATATAGTCTCTAGGTTCATCCACATCTCTACAAATTACCCAATTTAATTACTTTTGTAGGGCCAAGTACAATTCAATCATATGTATGTACCACATCTTTATCCATTCCTCTCTTGATGGACATTTAGGTTGTTTCCATGTTCTCGCTAGTGTAAAGAATGCTGCAGTGACACTGGGGTGCATGTTTCTTTTTGAATTATGGTTTTCTCTGGGTATGTGCCCAGGAGTGGGGTTGCTGGGTCACATAAATGTAAGGTCAGATATTGTTAGAGGAAAATATAGGCAGAATACTCTTTGACTAAGTCACAGTACGGTCTTCTTTGACCCATGTTCTAGACTAATGAGAATAAAAGTAAACAAAAGGTTTTGCACAGCAAAGGAAACCATAAACAAGATGAAAAGACATCCCATGGAACAGGAGAAAATATTTGCAAAGGAAGCAACTGAAAAGGGATTAATCTCTAAAATATACAAACAGCTCATGCAGCTCAGTATCAAAAAGCAAACAACCCAATCAAAACATGGGCAGAAAGCCTAAATTGACATTTCTCCAAAGAAGACATACAGATGGTCATATGCACATGAAAGGGTGCTCAGCATCACTCATTAATAGAGAAATGCAGATCAGAAGCACAGTGAGCTGTCATCTCACACTGGTCAGAATGGCCATCATCAAAAGTCTATAAACAATAAATTCTGGAGAGGCTGCAGAGAAAAGGAACCCTCCTACCTTGCTGGAGGGAATGGAAATCAGTACAGACACTGTGGAAAACAGTGTGGAAGTTCCTTAAAAGACTAGGAACAGAATCTTAACTTTTTTGAAAAATATTCTCACTGGATATAAAATTGACAGCTATTCTTTCCCCTTTTTGTACTCTGAGATCTGGATCTGTTGTCCTCTGGATTGTACAGCTAGTCACCTGAGAGCAAATCAGGTATCATGTCCATGTTTGTGCACACTGTATGTGTTTTGTCTGGATGCTCTCACTTGATTTTCAAGAATGTGACTTTGGAATGACTTGCTGTGGTTTTCTTTATGTTTATTCAGTTTGCTGTTGATTTTGCTTCTCGGATCTGTAGGTTTACACTTTGTATCAATCATGGAAAGCTTTCAGCCAGTACTGAAATATTTTTTTTCTGTGCCTTACAAATCGGCATATATACATATTAGACGACTTGATTAGCCAACAACGTTCCTTCTCACTTGTGTTTCGGTTTGTTTTTCTTTTTCTCTGTGCTTTGTGAACAGGACAATAAGAAATATATTGGTAACTTCTGGGGAAGTGGTAAAATGATTATGGACAGTAGAATTGTGGAGGAGGGTGTGCTAATCATGACAATTAAGTTGTATGCCAGGTGTGAACTGAGCAACAAGGACAAAATGGAAAAGAGGAGGAAAGCCAGAGGTGGGAAAGCAAAGCACAGAACAGGACGACCTAACAGTTACTCAGAGCCTGCAGGGATGGATCAATGTAAGATGTTACGGGAGAGACAGAGCAAAAGGGCCCTGGAAATAAGGGAGAGGTGGTAGGTTCTGCTGTACATTTAAAATGCAATCCTTCCTGCTGGGGAAGGGAAATTTTCTCAAGAAATTATTTTAAACATTTTTCTTGCTTTTTATTTAAATTTGAATGCTGGACAGAGATTTTTTGATGTATCCCTGCTTCAGGAAATAGTGTTGAATTATTGGTTTCATGCATCAATTGCTGAATACTTTTAGAAAGCAAATATAACATTCCTATAGAAATAAGAGAAGGACTGATCAGTTCTATTCTATCAACTTAATCACAAATAAAACAGGGATATATGATGGTTCATTAGGTGGAACATATGTGGATTTCATCAGCACAACTTGTACAGCACAAATCTGAGTTTTGTATCCAGTTGTCAGTTTCCTGAGTCATTTCTCCTTTCATGGAATGCTCTAATTTTTCATGTCATCCTTGTTAGGAAATGAACAAAGAAGAATTTCCAGGGAACTGATTGGTATAAAATAAAGAGTAGGATAATTAATGAAGGACTACCACTGCTACTGCTGCTGCTGCTGCTGCTAAGTCGCTTCAGTCGTGTCTGACTCTGTGCGACCCCACAGATGGCAGCCCACCAGGCTCCCTCGTCCCTGGGATTCTCCAGGCAAGAACACTGGAGTGGGTTGCCATTTCCTTCTCCAATACATAAAAGTGAAAAGTGAAAGTGAAGACACTCAGCTGTGTCCGACTCTTCGTGACCCCATGGATTGCAACCTACCAGGCTCCTCCATCCATGAGATTTTCCAGGCAAGAATACTGGAGTGGGTTGCCATGAGAAATTGTATAATAATTAAATCTGAAATATAATTTCCTAATTTGAAAAATGAGTTTACTAGTACTGATTTTTAAATTATGATGCTCTTAATATTTAGAGCAGAGGATAAATATTAATCATTGATATTATACAAATTAAAAGGCTAATATAATTTTCTTGTGAACAAAGAGAAAGGTTATTAATAGTGAGCTGTTTTTCTATTTTGGGTCTCCTAGTGCTGAGAACTTGATTTAAGAATGGGATGGGAGACGGATGATTTGTTAGGTCATTTTGGGCACAGAGGTGAGCACAAGGAGAAAGGAGGAAGGTCTTCTCACAGGGTTTGATGGTCTGTGCTGTAGGCAGTGAGGATTGATTCCACTGGAACTTCTGAGAAGTGTCCAAAATGCCCCCTGTGATTGATTATACCCCTAGCAGATGGAGAGGTGAGGCTTTTATTGAATTTCCCCCCTTCACCACTCCCCCCAATACAGACCTGGGACACACGGTTTGCTGGCAGAGTGGGTGACTCTGAGTTTGCAGGGAACTGCCCACCATGACGTCCCTGGAGGCTGTCTTGTGGGCACTAGATACTTCCGCTGTCAGGCTAAATAAAAGAGAGTTGCTGGGAAATTGATAGGAAGCTTCATTCATCGTGACTCTAATAGTAATCAGAACCTAAAATTGACCTTCATTTATATGTAAGACTGCTTAGAGAAGAGAGAAAGATCTCTAGAAATCCTTCCAGGTCACAACAAAATATTGACTGTAAAGTCACTCATTATGCAGTCTAAGAATTAAGCTGATGAATTTGTAGCTTGATGTGGAGCAACAATGATAAAACTAGAAGAACTGATCCCCAATTCTGGTTTCCAGTTAGAAAACCACCTGGCCTTAGCTAGTCTGCACAAAGGCTGAGAAGTCCAGCCAAGGATGGGAGACTCTCTAGCAGAGAACAAGCTGCCTCGGGATCAAGGTAAGAGCAAGAAGAAGTCTTCTCTCCCTGAGGAGTCAGCCATTTGGTTGCCGGTGTCTAAACAAAGCCTGTGCCTTCAGTTCTGTGTGCTCTCAGCATGACAGGATTTCAGTACAAGCATGTCGCTTGCCTGTAGCAATACTGCATGAAATATTGAACCATTAGGTTGTGACTCTGCAGGGAAACGTCTGATCTTTTCCTCTGTCATAGTTAAAAAGTTAATGTTTCTCCACCACTTTAATAATGCATTACTGAGCACTCCATAATGTTCCTTCCTCTGTATGTAATTAACATTTTCAATACCTTATTTTTTACTCCCCACTAACAAACAGTACCCAGTAGAGATAAATTCCTCCATCAATCATAATAGATTTAATAATCATGAAATATAGGATATTCCTTTAAAAGATTATTTTTCATTACTCTTCCAGAAAAAGTAAAAACAATAAAACAAAGGCAATCTAATATTCACAGTAGATGCTGAACGGATAGCCCAAAATCCCACAATGATTTCTTCGTTGGATCACAGAACAATCACAGCAAGATTATTAGTCAATTAAGCCTTAGTTTTGACTTGTAGAGATTTTTAAAACTTGATAAGTCTTTGAAAACAATACTTCTAATTTCCTATTTTTAAATCAAAGCATATTTCTAAATCTACGGGCAAAGGACGAGATGATTAGAAATCGTTACCAACTCAGTGGACATGAGTTTGAGCAAACTCAGAAGATGGTGAAGGAGCGGGAGGCCTGGGATGCTGTAGTCCATGGGCCATCAGGAGCTGGACACGACTCGGCAACTGAGCAACGGGAAGAAGGGAGAATCTCAAAGCTGTTTGTCTTAAGGAGACACAACTTTAAAGCGGAACTGTTCGAAACAGTGGTTGGTGGGGCCTGACAGAATGTTCAGTGGTTTCAGTGGACATCCTCCTGGTTTCTTCCCAGTCCTGGGATGGCAGGCTTCCTTCTGAAGTGTACGGTCAGGGCCATGAAGACAGTAAGAGTGCAGCACGGGCATCTTAACTGAATAATGGGAGGGCAGCAGGGGCCTCAGTGGACATCTTCCTGGTTCCTTCCCACTCTGGGGAGGCAGGCTTCCTTCTGAAGTGCATGTCCAGGGTCATGATGATGGTAAGAATGGAGCATGGGCATCTTAACTGAATGAATGGGAGGGCAGGAGGGGCTGGCTGAAGGCTACATGAGTTTTTTGAATGCACCCTTTCCTCCACCCTTTTCTGTGACTCTCTAGAATAAGCATCTGAAAAATGATGAGTTGTCTAAATTTATAACCAAAGATAGAATAATCATGCAGAACATCCAGGGTGATCAACTACTCTAGGAGACAGCTGAAAAAGTGTTTGAGGGGGAAACTATGTGTGTGTGCGTATGTGTATATACAATATATAATGTGTGTGTACAAGTGTATGTGCATATATATAATGTGTATATGCATGTACATATATCTAATATAGAACATAGGATGGCTACACAGGCAGAGGGGCCTTGCTGCTCCTCTCCAATGCCCAGGTTTCCTGGAGGAGGGACAGGAAAGGTAAGAAATTCAACAGAGAGTACTGAAGGAACATGTTTCCTGCTCTCAGCCCCAGGATTTTAGCAAGGGAGGGTCACCACCATCTCCCACACCCGCTTTCTGTGGGGCTGTAGGCACATATAATCCCCAAGTGCCAAGAACACATCTCCTTATCTACGCCCTGAGCCTTTTTTGTTTAGTTTGGTTTTGTGACAGACCTCTTCCAATCTCAGCTTTGGTGAGAGAATCCTAAAACTTGTGCTATCTCGCCACCTTCTGGAAAACAAAAGAAAGCCTTCTAATCCCGAATTTCTTAGAGCCAGAGCACACAGTCTCACCTAAATAGGAAGGTGGTGACTTCCTCAGATGAAGCAGCAGAGGGACAGATGAGCAAAGATCAGGAAAGATTATGGTACCGCGGCGTCACAAAGAGAAAATGACAATTCTCCAGCATGTGAGCTTGGAGACTTGAATCGTGTCCTCTAATAAACAAAGAACTCAAAACAGCTGTTGTGAAGAATGCAGTGAGCTACTAGAAAACTCAAAGAACTCAATCTCAGAAATAACAATGAGGAACAGAATAAGTACTTTATCAAAGATATTGCAATTATAAAAAGGGACCAAACAAATGCTATACCTAATGAATTCAAAAATAAAGTGAAGAATGCATAAGAAAGCATTGGAAATTAGGCAGATTAGATGGAAGAGAGAATAAGTGATCTGGAAGATGGGAATTTAGAAATGATTCTGGTAGAAAATGAGAGATTTTTAAAAAGTGAAGAAACTCTGTGAGGGTTATTAGATTCTATTAGGAAAGCAAGAATAATGGGCAGGTATTCCAGAATCAAGCGAGTTGGGGAGGGCAGAAAGTTTATTTAAAGACATAATAGCTTAGAACTTGCAAAATGCGGAGTAAGATCTAGATGTAGGTATCAACAAAGCTAATAACATACCTTATCTCAATGACAAAAGACCACCTTCTCCCAGACACATTAAAATTAAAGTCTGGAAAGTCAATGATAAGGAATTTAAAAGACAGTCAGGAAAAATGAGAAAGTACCTTACAAGGATGCTACCTCCAACTAGGCTCTCAACAAAAACTGTATAAGCCAGGAGAGAGTAGAATAATATCTTCAGAGTATTAAGTGATAACATTTGCCATCCAAGAATATTATACCCGGCAACATTATCCTCCAGGTATGAAGAAATGAAGGCTTCCCTGGGCAAAGAAGCTGAGGGAGGTTATCCGCCCCACCCCCCAGACCTACGGTACAAGAAAGGGTGAGAGGAGCTCTTCAAGGTGAAAAAGTCAAAAATACACAAAACTCTGAATAAGGTAATGAGTTGTCAAATTTTTTGACTAGTGTGTTAAACATTATAGGGAAAGAATATTAAAAATACCTACAATATAATTGCATAACAAATTCACAGCATAAAGAGATAGCTTGTGGCAGGAAAACATGAACAATAGACAAAGGCACTGTATACTGATAACAGGGTCAGTATGTCAGGAAGATGATAGATAGACAGATAGATCGATCGTCGATCGATCAGGGAGAAACTGAGAACAATATGACACTAGGAGACTTCAGCACCTCACTGTCAGAAGTGAGTAGGTTGTCTGGACAGGAAGTCAGTACGGAAATAATGATCTTAAACTGTATTTTAGAACAAAAGGAGTTAACAGACATATAGAATATCCCACTCAAGAGCCACATTACAGTCCCTAGGATCATATGAAAGCACAGAAAGCAAACCTGAGCAAATTCAAGAAAACTGAAGTTGTCCCAACTATTTTTTTTTCTGACCACAATGAGATGAAACTATAAATCAACAAGAGGAAAGTGAGATCTAAAAACATGTGTAAGCGACATACTTCTAAACAACCCATAGTTCAGAGAAAAAGTGAAAAAGAAAATATTAAATCTTGTGAGATACAGCAAAATTAGTTTGGAAAAAAGTTTATAGACATAAACAAATGAGTAAAGAAATGAGATCTCAAACAGCCTAACTCCCTACCTCAAGGAAATACAAAAAGAATAACTAAAGTCTAAAGTTAACAGAGTTAAAGAAATAATACTGGTCTAGGTTCAATGCAGGATACAGGATGCTTGGGGCTGGTGCACTGGGATGACCCAGAGGAAGTCTGGGAAGGGAGGTGGGAGGGGGGTTCAGGAGTGGAAACTTATGTACATCTGTGATGGATTCATGTTGATGTACGGCAAAACCAATACAGTATTGTAAAGTAAAATAAATAAATAAATAAAATTAGGAAAAAATAAAAAGTAAAGCAAAATAAACTTATAGACAATTTCAAAAAAAAGATAAGAAATAATAATGATCAGAACAAATAAAGTGAGCATAAGAGTAGGAAGGAGGAATGGAATTCTTTGGTAAGGTAAACTTTACAAATATGTAGCTAACTGAGACAGAGTGGATTCAAAATTAGAATTTAAAAAAATCCATTACAATTGATGCTACAGAAATAAATATGATGACATGAACATATATAACATATATAAGATCCCAGAGAGTCAACCACATTGTTGGAACTGATCCACAGTTTCAGTTAAATGGCAGGGTACAAATCAACATACAGAAATGGGCTGTATTCTTCTTCATTAATGGTGAAACATTTGAAAAAATAATGAAAACTATCTCATTCAGGTGGCACTAGTGGTAAAGAGCTCACCTGCCCATGCAGGAGACATAAAGACGTAGGTTTGATCCCTGGGTCAGGAAGATCCCCTGGAGGAGGGCATGGTTACACACTCTAGTATTCTGGCCTGGAGAATTCCATGGACAGATGAACCTGGTGGCCTCTGGTACACAGTCTCAGAGTCAGACATGACTGAAGTGACTTAACGTGCACATCCCATTCACAACAGTATCAAAAATATTTAAGAATGAATTTATTCAAGGAAGTGAAAATTCTGTACAATGAAAACTATAAGACTCTGTTGAAAGAATCCAAAAGACATACAACAAATGGAAAGCCTTTCAATGTTCAAGAATTGGAAGATTTACTATTGCTAAAACATTCACACCATGCAAACTCATCTACAGATACAACTCAGCCACCCTCAAAACACCAGAGAGTGATTGAATTGTATCTGTAGATGACTTGCATGGTGTTATTAGAAATAAAAGAATCAACTCTAAAATTTATTTGTTGTTGCTGTTAAGTCACTAAGTTATGTCCAACTCTGTGACCACATGGACTAAGCAACCACAAAAGAAAAGCCAAAGTTAAGCTATCTTGAGAAAAAAAGAACAAATGTATCAGGTTTCTGATTTCACACTACAAATTCAGGATGATAAACACCGTATGGTGCTGGCACAACCATAGACAACAATAAAACAGAATAGAAATTCTAGAATTAAATCCTGGCATCTTTGGTCAACTCTTATTTGACAAGGCAGCCAAAAACTCTACTGGGGAAAAGATAGTCCTTTCCACAAACAGTGCTGGAAAAAAAAAATGCAGAACAATGAAATTGGAACTCTGTTTCACATTACTCACAACAAATGAACTCAAAACAGATAAAAAAACTTAACTATAAAACATGCTTCTAGAAGAAATCATGGGGAATAAGTTCCCTGATAACCATCTTGGCAATGAGTTTTTGGAAATGACCCCCAAAGCACAGATTGACAAATGGGACTCCATCAAACACAAAAGCTTCTGCACAGCATGGGTGTATGCTCAGTCACTCAGCTGTGTCCAGCTCTTTGGACCCCCATGGACTGTAGCCTGCCAGGCTCCTCTGGCCATGGCAATTCTCCAGGCAAGAATACTGGAGTGGGTTGCCCACGTCCTCCTCCCAACCTAGCGATCAAAACCAGATCTCCCGCACTACAGGTGGATTCTTAACTGACTGAGCAACATAAGAGACAGTTAACAAAATGAAAAGACAGCTTTCAGAGTGGGAGAAATTTTCGTGCAAAGCATGCATTATTATTAAACCATAAATATAAGGATTCACATACAAAATATATTTTGAAATTCTACAACTTAAAAAAATGATTAAAAAATGCACAGAACTAAATAGACATTTTCTTTTTCCAGAGGACATCAAAATAGCCAATGCACATATGAAAAGATGCCAAACATCACAGATTGTCAGAAATGAAAATGGAGATGTCACCTCATACCTGTTAGAAGGTCCATCATCAAGAGGGTGATACAGGTGTTGGCAAGGATGGGGTGAAAAGGTTAGGCTAGTTTATATTCCCACCAACAGGTATAAGTTTTTCCTTTTCACTTTGGAAAACAATAAAGAGATTCTTTAAAAATTAAAAATAGATCTAAAATTCAATGCAGAACTTTCACTGCTGATTATGTACCCAAAGGAAACAAAAACAGGATCTCAAAGAGATATCTGCCCTCCCAAGTTCACTGCAACATTCTTCACAATTACTAAGATATATAAACAAACTAAAAGCCCCCAAACAAATGAATAGATACAGAGTGCCCACTCTCATCACTATTATTATTCAGAATAGTTTCAGAAGTCCTAGCTATGGCAATCAGAGAAGAAAAAGAAATAAAAGGGACCAAGACAGGAAAAGAAGAAGTAAAACTCTCACTGTTTGCAGATAACATGACACTATAAATACAAAACCCTAAATATTCCATCAAAATATTACCAGAGCTAATCAGTGAATTTAGCAAAGTTGCAGGAAACAAAATCAAACCACGGAAATCACTTGCATTTCTATACATTAACAATGAAATATCAGAAGGAGAAATTAAGAATCAATCCCATTTGTCACTGTAACAAAAAGAATAAAATATCTAGGAATAAGCCTACCTAAGGAGACAAAAGAGCTGTATACAGAAAACTATGACACCGATGAAAGGAATCAAAGACAGCATACACATATGGAGAGACAGTCTATGTTTCCAGGTTGGGAAAATCAATACTGTGAAAATGACTATACTACCAATGTAATCTACAGATTTAGTGTAATCCTTCTCCAGTTACCATAGGCATTTTTCATAGAACTAGAACAAAAAGTCTTACAATTTGTATGGAAATACAAAAGACCCTAGATAGCCAAAGCAATCCTGAGAAAGAAGAATGGAGCTGGAGAAATCAACCTTTCTGACTTCAGGCTATACTACAAAGACAGTATGGTACTGGCATGAAAACAGAAATATAGACCAATGTAATAAGATAGAAAGCCCAGAGATAAACCCACACACCTATGGATACCTTTTTTTTGACAAGGGATTCAAGAATATACAATGGGGAAAAGAGAGCCTCTTAAATAAGTTCTATAGGGAAAAATGAACAGCTATGTGTAAAAGAATGAAATTAGAATACTTCCTGATGCCATACACAAAGATAAACTCAAAATGGATTAAAGACCTAAATGTAAGACCAAACGCTATAAAACTCTTAGAGGAAAACATAGGCAGAACACTCAATGATATAAATCACAGCAAGATCCTCTATGACCCATATCCTAGAGACCTGGAAATAAAAACGAAAATAAACAAATGGGACCTTATAAAACTTAGAAGCTGTTGCACAGCAAAGGAAACTATAAACAAGGTGAAAAGACAACCCTCAGAAAGAGAAAAAAATAATAGCAAATGAAACAACTGACAAAGGATTAATTTCAAAAATATATAAGCAGTTTATATAACTCAATACCAGAAAAGCAAACAATCCAATCAAAAAGTGGGCAAAAAAGACATACAGATGGCTAATAAACACATGAAAAGATGCTCAACATTACTCATTATTAGAGAAATGCAAATCAAAACTACAATGAAATATCACCTTATACTGATCAGAGTTGCCATAATAATAATACAAAATATATACAAACAATAAATGCTGGAAAATAGAGAACTCTCTTGTACTGTTGGTGGGAATGTAAACTGATACAGCTACTAAGGAGAACAGTATGGAGATTCCTTAAAAATCTAAGAATAAGATTACCACATAACACAAAAATCCCGCTACTAGGCATATACCCTGAGGAAAACAAAACTGAAAGAGACATGTGTGTTCTAAAGTTCACTGCAGCTCTATTTACAATAGCTAGGATATAGAAGCAACCTCGATGTCTATCGACAGATAAATGGATAAAGAAGTAGTGGTACATATTCACAATGGAATATTACTCAGTCATAAAAAGAACATGTTTGAATCAGTCTTAAGGAGGTGGATGAACCTAGAGCCTATCATACAGAGTGAAGTAAGTCAGAAAGAGAAAAGCAAATATTCTACACTGACATATATATATGGAATCTAGAAAGATGGTACTGATGAATGTATTTTCAGAGCAGCAGTGGAGACACAGATGTCGAGAACACATTTGTGGACACAGCTGGAGAGGGCAGGAGGGAAAGGGTGACATGTATGGAGACAGTAACGTGGAAATATGCAATACCATATGTAAAATAGATAATTAGGTAGATGACGCAGGGAGTTCAAACTGGGGCTTGGTAATAACCTAGAAGGGTGGGATGGAAAGAAATATGGGAGGGGTGTTCAAGTGGGAGGGGACACGGGTAAACCTATGGCTGATTCATGTTGATATCTGGTCAAATCCAATACAATAATGTAAAGGAATTATTTTTTCAATTAAGAATAAACAAATTTAAAAAGATATGTGATGTGTATGCACAATGGAATATTATTCTGACATGAGAAAGGATAACCTGCCTTTTGCAACCACATGGATGAATCTTGAGCACCTTATGCTTAAATGAGACATCAGGGAAACCCAGTACTTTATGATATCACATATATGGAATCTAAAAATGACAAACTTAAAATAAAAACAGAGGGCTGAATGATGGTTGCCAGGGACTGCTTGGAACATGGGAGTAGGACTGATGTCGTTTAAGTGTACAGGCCTACAGTGAGTAATGACCAAGCTGCAGGGATCTAATGCACAGTATAATGAATGTGACAGCAATATTGCATTATGATAATGCAATGTGATAAATATCACTGCCTTAGCAATAATAATAGAACACATAGATATTCCTTCCAAAATTAAGGAAAAATTAAGACATTCCCATATTAAAAAAAAAAAAAAGCTGATAGATTCCATTACTAGTAGAACAGCCCTGAAAAGAATGCTAAAGAAAGTTTTATAGTTTGAAAGAAAAAGACGTCTGATATTAACATAAAGCCACATAAAAAAGTGAAGCTCTCTGGGACAGGTAAGCACATGGGTAAATTTAAAAGGCCATATTTATTGTAACATTATTGTGAAACTCCTCTTTCTCTTTTCAATATGATTTAAAAATATAAATGCATCAAACATGAATTATAAATCAATGTTAATGGTACATAACATATAAAGATGTAAATTGTAATAATAACCACATAAAGGAGGGGTGCAAAGCTGTAAAAGCACAGAGTTAATGTATTTTATAAGGTGAAAAAAAAAAAAAAAAAAAAGCTGATAGATTCCATTACTAGTAGAACAGCCCTGAAAAGAATGCTAAAGAAAGTTTTATAGTTTGAAAGAAAAAGACGTCTGATATTAACATAAAGCCACATAAAAAAGTGAAGCTCTCTGGGACAGGTAAGCACATGGGTAAATTTAAAAGGCCATATTTATTGTAACATTATTGTGAAACTCCTCTTTCTCTTTTCAATATGATTTAAAAATATAAATGCATCAAACATGAATTATAAATCAATGTTAATGGTACATAACATATAAAGATGTAAATTGTAATAATAACCACATAAAGGAGGGGTGCAAAGCTGTAAAAGCACAGAGTTAATGTATTTTATTGACTCTAAGTTGGTACTAATTTAAACAAAATTGGTATAATTTAGGATTTTACTGCAATTACCATAGTAACCATTAAGAAAAGAACTAAAAATATTCACAGGCAAAGAAATTAGGAAGGAATCAAAATGGTGCACTAGAAAAACATTTCACATGAAAATGGAGCAGTTGTGGGTAGCCAAGGGACACACAGTACAGAGAAAGAAGGGCGAGATGGCAGAAGACCTGCAGTTTCAGCAACATTTCACAGGTAAATGGATGCAATTCACTGAGTGAAAGAGAAGCACAGAATAGGTAAAGTATTACCTAAGGACATGCATTTTCAAGAGACTCATTCAGACCTAAAGACAGCAATAGAATGAGGATAAACACATGGGGAAAAAAAGATATGCCATGCAAATAGAAATCAAAAGAATTGGTTGGAGTGACTACACTAATAACAAATAAGAGATATTTTTAAGTTACAATATGTTGTACAAAAAAATTATTTTTTGATAAAAGGGTCAGTTTATCATAAAATAAGACAATTCTCAATTTACAAAACACCAACATTAAAAAAAAAAAAACTTAAATGAACAATGCTAAGAAATAGAGGGAAATAACAGAATGAGAAAGACTAGAGATCTCTTCAAGAAAATTAGAGATACCAAGAGTATTTCATGCAAAGATGAGCACAATAAAGATAAAGAACAGAAATGGCATGGGCCTAATAGAAGCAGAAGATATTAAGAACAGGTAGCAAGAACACACAGAAGAATTGTACAAAAGAAGGTCTTAATGACCCAGGTAACCACAATGGCGTGATCATTCACCTACAGCCAGACATTCAGGAGTGTGAACTCAAGTGGGCCTTAGGAAGCATTACTAAGAACAAAGCCTGTGGAAGTGATGGAATTCCAGCTGAGCTATTTCAAGTCATAAAAGATGATGCTGTGAAAGTACTGCACCCAGTTTGCCAGCAAATTTGGAAAACTCGGTAGTAGCCATACGATTGGAAAAGGTCATTTTTCATTCCAATCCCAAAGAAGGGCAATGCTAAGGAATGTTCAGACTACCATATAATTGCACTCACTTCACATGCTAGCAAGGGAATGCCCCAAATCCTTCAAACTAGACTTCAACAGTACATGAGCTGAGAAATTCCAGATTTTCAAGCTTGGTTTATAAAAGGAAAAGGAACCAGAGATCAAATTGCCAACATCCGTTATATCATAGAAAAGGCAAGGGGATTCCTGAACCATATCCACTTCTGCTTCATTGACTACACTAAAGCCTATAACTGTGTGAATCACTTAAAACTATGGAAAATTCTTCAAGAGATGGGAATACCAGACCCTTACCTGCCTCTGAGAGACGTGTATGCAGGTCAAGAAGCAACAATTAGAACAAGACATGGAACAACAGACTGGTTGCAAATTGGGAAAAGAGTACGTCAAGGTTGTATATTGTCACCCTGTTTATCTAACTTATATGCAGAGTACATCATGTGAAATGCCAGAGTGGATGAAGCACAAGCTAGAATCAAGACTGCTGGGAGAAATAGGAATAACCTCAGATACACAGATGATATTACCCTTATGGCAGGAAGTGAAGTGAAAGGGGAGAGTGAAAAAAGCCAGCTTAAAACTCAACATTAAAAAAAAAAAAATCATGGCATCTGGTCCCATCACTTCATGCAAACAGATGAGGAGACAATGGAAACAGTGCCAGACTTTATTTTTGAGGGGCTCCAAAATCACTGGAGATGATTGCAGCCATGAATTAAAAGACACTTACTCATTGGAAGAAAAGCTATAACCAACCTAGACAGTATATTAAAGAGCAGAGACATTTCTTTGCCTACAAAGGTCAATATAGTCTAAGCTATGGTTTTTCCATTAGTCATGTATGAATGTGAGAGTTAGACCATAAAGAAAGCTGAATGCTGAAGAATTAATGTTTTTGAACTGTGGTGTTGGAAAAGACTCTTGAGAATCTCTTGGACTGCAAGGAAATCCAACCAGTTCATTCTAAAGGGAATCAGTCCTGAATATTCATTGGAAGCACTGATGCTAAAGCTGAAGCTCTAATAATGTGGCCACCTGATGCAAAGAACTGACTCACTGGAAAAGACCCTGATGCTGGGAAAGACCCTGATGCTGGAAAAGATTGAATGCAGGAGAAAAAGGGGACGACAGAGGAGGAGATGGTCGGATGGCATCACTGACACAATGGACATGAGTTTGAGTAAGCTCTGGGAGTTGGTGATGGACAGGGAAACCTGGCATGCTGCAGTCCATAGGGTTGCAAAGAGTCAAACATGACTGAGAAACTGAATTGAATAATATAGTTTTCTAATCAGTAGTTTTTTACCTAGATTAAAAGGTAGAAATTCTCTAAGTAGAGAAGAAAATACAGATTATTTGCATAAATAATTTATATATTATGTCTAACATGTATAAGCAGATATGATATAATATTCCATGGAAATATTTAGATAGATATATAATCATTACATGTGAACATCTATATCCAAAATATCTTTATATGAAAACACGTGTGCAGAGAAGAGGCCATAAACGCAGAGACAAATAGACATATCAGCAGAATTCCAGGGTTCCATGGGAAGAAGATGACTTGGTTCTTTATGGACGTTTACAGCTTCAGGCATCTGCCGAGATAAGTAACCCGAGTTGCTAAATTCCATTTGAGACACATAAAAAAGGAAATAAAGTTGACTCTTATCTGACATGCTATTTTCTCTACTTTTATAATAGCCTGTCTGCCAACATCAAACAAATCAATAAAGGATCAGGGGTCTGAACTAAGAGATTTGACATTATACACACAACAGTCACAGCACTTCTATTACTCCAGTCTGTTCAATACAAATATCTTATCAATGAATGCTGTTCAGTCTCCTTTCCTCCTGATACTGGTATAGTGCCCCAGGAAAGATAAGAGGATGAGGGTTTTGAGTAGGGACATCAAAATGGTTTCAGTTCAGTTGCTCAGTCGTGTCTGACTCTTTGCAACCCCATGAACTGCAGCATACCAGGCTTCCTTGTCCATCACCAACTCCCAGAGTCCACCCAAACCTATGTCCATTGAGTCGGTGATGCCATCTCACCTCTTTTCCTCTGTCGTCCCCTTCTTCTGCCCTCTGTCTTTTCCGCATCAGGGTCTTTTCAAATGAGTCAGCTCTTCGCATCAGGTGGCCAAAGTATTGGAGCTTCAGCTTTAATATCAGTCCTTCCAATGAACACCCAGGACTGATCTCCTTTAGGATGGATTGGTTGGATCTCCTTGCAGTCTAAGGGACTCTCAAGAGTCTTCAACACCACAGTTCAAAAGCATCAATTCTTCGGCACTCAGCTTTCTCTATAGTCCAACTCTCACATTCATACACTGGAAAAACCATAGCCTTGACAAGATGACCTTTGTTGACAAAGTAATGTCTCTGCTTTTTAATATGCTGTCTAAGTTGGTCATAACTTTCCTTCCAAGGAGTAAGTGGCTTTTAATTTCATGGCTGCAGTCACTATCTGCAGTGATTTTGGAGCCCAGAAAAATAAAGTCAGCCACTGTTTCAAGAACTACTAAAAACTAGTGTCAAAATTAGAGTGTGTACATATGCTTAAACCCACCAAGTTGTTTATATTACATGTGAAACTTTTGTATCTAAATTGTATCTCAATAAATCTGTTTAACAAATCAGAAAAGATATGGACACCCAGCTAATTAGTGGCACTTAGAAATAAATAGTGTCCCTTGCTTATTGACTTGAAAGGATTTTAATATTGTTTAAAAGTCCATACTACCAAAAGCAATCTACAGATTCAGTGCAGTCCCAATCAAATTTCCAATGGCGTTTTTCACAGAAATAGAACAATCCTAATTTATGTATGGAACCACAAAAGATCTCAAACAGCCAAAGCAATCTTGAGAAAGAACAAAGTTGGAATTATCACATGCCCTGAGTTCAGACGATCAAATTACAAAACTGTGGTAATCAAAGTAGTATGATATTGACATAAAAGCAGACATACAGATCAGTGGAACAGAATAAACGCATGCATATATAGTCAGTGAATTTAAAACAAAAAAGCCATAAGTAGTGGGAAAAAGATAGTCTCTTCAGTAAATGGTGTTGGGAAAACTGGACCAATATTTCATATCATAAACAAACAAAAAAATGGCTCAAAATAGGCTAAAGGCTTGGACATAAAATCTGACAACATCAAACTCTTAGAAGAAAACACAGGAAGTAAGCTTCTCAACAATGGTCTTCGTGATAATATTTTTGGATTGGACACCAAAAGCAAAGTTAACAAAAGCAAAAATAAACAAGTAGAACTACGGGAATTACACTGAGCTAAAAAAAGCAAAACAAACAAAACTTCTGCAGAGCAAAGTAAACCATCAAGAAAATGAAAGGCAATCTTCAGGATGGGAAAAATACTTGCAAATCTTATATAAGATGAAGGATTAAATCTAAAGTATATAATGAACTTCTACAACTCAATAGCAAGAAAATTATCCAACTGAAAAATGGGCAAAGAATTTGAACGGACATTTTTTTCAGAAAAGACACAGATGGCCAGAGCCACGAAAACATGCTTAACATCAGTCATCATCAGGAAAACGAAATTAAAGCCACAATAAGATTTCACCTTACATCTCAGAATGGGCATTAGGAGAGAAAATAAGAAAACATAAATATCAGCAAGGATGTGGAGAAAAGGGTATGCACTGTTAGTGGGAATGTAAATTTATGCAGCTGCTATAGAAAACAGTATGGAGTTTCCTCAAAAAATTTAAAATGGGACTATCATGTTGTTTAGCAACCCCAGCCCTGGGTATTTATCCAAAGAAAAAGAAAACACTAACATGAAAGGTATTATGAGCCCCAAATTTCATCATAGATTTGTTCCCCTATCTTGACTTTGGTAAATAACCTAAGTGTCCATCAATGGTTGAACGGATTAAAAAAACAAACAAACAAACAAAGAAAAAAGATGTGGGACCCACACCTGAATATTATCCAGTTTAAAAAAAATTGTCATTTGTAACAACATGGATGGATCTTGAGGTCATTATGCTAAGTGAGATAAGTTGACAGAGAAAGACAAATACCATATGAATTCATTTACACATGGACTCTGAAATAAAAACAAAAACCACATATTGAGATAGACTCTTTTCTACAGGGAGGAGACAGAAAAATAACACCCCACCAAAAAATAAATAAATAAAGATTCTGGAGATGTTTCATGTTCACAGTGGGGAAAAGTACCTTTTCCCACCTGAGAAACATATTTTTTTTTGGTCATTCCTTTCATTCCATATATATTTACACATACCAGGCAGTGAGGCAGGAGACAGATAGGCAAAGATGTATCATGGTTTCAGGGCTGGGAATCTAAGGATGTGGACCACAGGGATTCTGCGGCCCAGACGATAAACCAACTTGCCTTTCAGACTCTCTGCAAGCATTTCAAAAAGTTTTTTCTTTTTCTTTTATTCAAAGGCTCGTGAATCTGAATTGCCTGGTATAAGTTAAGAGAGCTAGTGAAGACCGTGTTTTGCACCTAAAGAAATGTTTCCCAACCTGGGAAGAATAGCATGAGAGGTCTCTGAAGCACAGTGGGGGCTGTGGGAGAAGGTGGAGAGCTCGGGCAGGAACCGGGGTCAATGCAGGGCCGCTGCCAGGTAACAACGGCTTCTTCCCTTCGGCCAGAGGAGCATTGCTCAAGGGAGCAAAGTACACACTCTGCACGGTGTCAACCACAAAATAGTTTTGCTCCCTTTTCTTTCTTTTTGCTTTCTTAACACCCTGGACAAAAACAGTGGAAGGCAAAACTGAAAGGATGGCACTCTACACAAATTGAAAGTGTTATGTCGATACTACAACAAAAATGGTGTCAGACAATGGAACAAGTGTGGTTTGTGCCTATACAGTTAATCTAAGTCCTTAGTCACCAGGGAAAAGGCAAAACGGTGGTAACTCTGCAAGCAAATGAACCAGCATTCTGTTCCTTGGATGAGCAACTACAGTCACTATATGGGAGGAAAGAAATAGCAAGTCAGATCAAACTACAGCCCTTGAGCATCCTATCAGCAGTAAAACAATCCCTAATCATTTAAATATTAATGGTAACAAGTTTCCTTTCACATTTTACATGTGATAACACAAACAGATTTCATGACTTCCTCTGTGTTAAGCTGCACAGTCTCTAAAGTCAGAGATTTTATTTATCTTTATTTTTCCCCCTAAATCTTTTGCTCAGTATTTTGAACATTGTAGTTTTAATCATTTTTGAATAAATGAAAGAATGAGCACATTAATGAATGGCAAAGGTGCCGTGTCAGGGGTTTTCATGCAGTTAAGCCAATTAAATGTATTTGGAGAATTTGGAGTATTTATTTAGCAATAGATTCAGTAATGCATTCATGTCATGTACCCCATGGTTCTCAATTAGCTTTAAAATATCTCACAAGTCCCACTGATCAGCTGAAGACAAATATATCTTAAATTGTGCACTGGGGATATTTTGGAGTCTAGATTTTACAATGTAGAATCTTTTCTACTTCAAAATATAAAATCCACAATAGTTTATTTTAAACACATTAAAGTATGCCAAGTAAACAAAACATAATAATGAGGTTTAAATTTATTAAAATGTATAGTGACTGGTTTCACTTAAAATATTAAAACTGTATGTGTGTGCACCTTAACATATATATTTGTTTCTATGTATAATTTTGATGTGAAAATAAAGGTTTTATGCACATAAAAATAGTTTATTGTATATATTGCAATCTAACTCAGACTAAAACTTAATGCTTTGACGTCAATACTGAATAAAACTTCTGTTTTTAAACAAAATTAAATAGAATCTTAAAATTTTGAAATAGTTTAAAAATTGAAGGTTTCTGTGTTAATTTATTCCTTGAATAATTTCTAACTCACCCTAGCTTTCATTTTCTCCCTCTTAAAAGAGGTTGGTTGAATTTTAAAGGAATTTAGTCAAGCAGAATGACTTGAGCATTACTAGAATACACAAAGAACCTCCATGCTTGCATAAATTATGGTCATTAATGGCACTGCATGAGGTTGCCTGCTTGAATAACTTTTTTGTCAACAGCAAAAAGAACTTGCTTTCAGAACAGAGGTTGTGCCAAAAATTTGCAGAAGAGGGTGACAACTCATTTTCATCTTAACAAACAAACAGAAAAGTAATTTTTTTTAGACTGGGTAAATCAGAGTAATTTCCTAAATTATACTTTGTGCTAATGTTCCCTCTGAAGTTTAAAGCTCATATACTAACACTCCTCAATCAAACTGATGACAGGAAAAATCCTGTAGTCACTAACAATGGGTCTTCCCTGGACTTGTGTGATGATTTGTACAAGTTAACTCATATGCATCAGCTTTAATTCTAACACGCTTTCCAGAGTGGGTCCCCTGTTCTGACTCAAGCCTCATGAGCTAGCAGAAAGAGGAACAAACCTTTTGCCCCAGGTGTTCTAGCCTGGAAAGAAAGAAATGGACACCACCACACGTGGATGCACCAGAGAGTCCTCCAGGTTCACTTCCTTACCCATTCAAACCCCAGATGCAATCCACAAGTTAGTTGCAAAAAAAATACTACTTACATTTATCTGTTATATGTAAGATTTCCCTCTATGTTTATCCTAAAACTGACCATAATGATTAAATCAAGGACATTTTTAGAAATCTGTTTCAATGTACTTGCAAAATATCCTGAATTTTCCACATAAAAACTAAATATTCAAATATTATTTTGTTGAGAAACCCTCAAGGTCACAAACTGAATCATATGTGATTCTTTACTAGTAGGATTATATATCATCCATGCTTTGAATCAGTTAAGTAAAATCATATTTTACATATAGAACTCCTTCCTCGCTTTGTTTGTTCCCTACGTGTATTCATGGGAAGTCACTGCAGACAATCTATGTCCTGAGTGTTTTTATTTATTAAACTGAGATGCTGATATCTACTTACACACTATATGATTCCAACTACGTAATGTTCTGGAAAAGGCAGATCTATGGGGGCAGTAAAAAGATCAGTGGCCATAGGGTTGGGGAGGGGAAGGATGAATGGAAGAAACAGAGGCTCTTAAGGGCAGTACAACTATTCTGTATTATTCTATAGTGGATGTGTGCCATTATATGTTCGTCCAAACCCACAGAACGTTCAGCACCAAGAGTGAACCGTAGTGTCAACTATAATCCCCTACCAGGTGACAGCGATGTGCAAGGTAGGTTCACTGATTATAACAAATATACCCCTATGATGAGGCTTCCTTGGTGGCTCAGACGGTAAAGCATCTGTCTACAATGCAGGAGACCCAGGTTCGATCCCTGGGTCAGGAAGATCTCCTGGAGAAGGAAATGGCAAGCCACTCCAGTACTATTGCCTGGAAAATCTCATGGATGGAGGAGCCTACTAGGTTATAGTCCATGGGGTCACAGAGTCAGACACGACTGAGTGACTTCACTTCACTTCTTCACTTCACTTCAACCCTATGATGAGGGATGTTGACAGTGGGGAGGTTGCATGCACAGGGCTAGGCGGTGTATGAGGAAAACTGCATCTTCCTCTCAATTCTGATGTGAGCCTGCTGCTACGTCGCTTCAGTCTTGTCCGACTCTGTGCGACCCCATAGACGGCAGCCCACCAGGCTCCTCCGTCCCTGGGATTCTCCAGGCAAGAACACTGGGGTGGCTTGCCATTTCCTTCTCCAATGCATGAAAGTGAAAAGTGAAAGTGAAATCACTCACTCATGCCCAACTCTTAGCGACCCCATGGACTGCAGCCAACCAGGCTCTTCCGTCCATGGGATTTTCCAGGCGAGAATACTGAAATGGGATGCCATTGCCTTCTCCAGATGTTTGCCTAAAACTGCTCTGAAAATCATTTTGTTTTGTTGTTGCTGTTGTTTTCTTAATTGCACTCTGGCTGAATCAAAGAACCTGAAGGAATAAGTCAGGGAGCACAGAGGTTTCAATTTTAGGCTTTACAATTAACTGTCATTTTTATAAGAAATAAATAAGTGCTCTTATGATCTTTTAAGAAGGCATAATGTAGGGAAGATGAAATGCATGAAGAACGGATCCAGTTTTAGACAAGAGCAGGAGATACTAATCACAAAATTATTCTATAATAAAAACAATGGCGGTCTAATAAGAAGAGACTAGCAATGTGTTATTTCTCGAAGAAGCTCTTAGTCATCTTGTATAGGTGCTCTCAGCTAAAAGAACTGCAACGGAGAAAAGGCAAAGACACAGCAGTGTGCCAAGCTGCCTACCCCACAGCTAGGTGATTTCCCTTCCATATTTAATCAGTATCCTACACATACAGACAAACACAGAAAAGCTTAAGTGGTGAATGAAGAAGAGGGAACACAAGAAAATCAATCTCCGTCATTTACTCTATCAAATCTATACACATCTTGGTATTGGAACATTCAAGCAACTTTGATTTTCTTTCATTTCTGCTACTGGTACACCAAGAGGAACAGAAGACCTAGTTCTAGGGGATAAATCATGGGTTTGGTTATTTTCAGGCTAATTTCATTGCTGGTTTCTCTTCTGTAAACACCGGCTTGCAGTGTTTGGCATGCACTATGCATACTCATTATCTTTTCAATTAGGCTACAAGGTCCTTGAAGGCAAAGACCATGTGTTGTGTTTCTTGGTATCTACTATCCCAGCTTGTGCAGTGTCTGGAAGGCTGCACACACACATACACACACAGAGACACGTGCACAATCTGACACAATCCAGTCACAGATCTGTGACTGGATCTCAAAATATACTTGTCTTCTACTGGAATCACATGTATACAGATTTTAACTTAAGCTGCAGCATGCTACATACAACATACTGAATGAATCAACTATTTTCAACTTGAGTTCAATGCCAGTGAACTAAATTAAGAGGTCAATGGTTCAATAGAAAATGATCCAGAGATAATTCAGGGGCTCTGTCCAATACTAAAGCACTGAGGGTCCGTCTCACACTATTGTCACCTAGTACACTGATAAAATGTTCTCAAGGGAAGTTTGGGGCTTGTTAATCCAGGTATCAAAGCAGACATGAGAAAGTCAGTACACAAAAGAACAAAGGCTATGATTTTCATAAAGAAGAGAAAAAGTTGCATCTATTTTCATTTCCCTATTCTTTAAAATGTTTCAGTTTTCACTTTCAACTTCTACCTTGAGGGTCTGAGCTGCTTTGGGCTGTTCCAGCTCCAGATGTTTTTCCCTTTTGTTCTAATGTCTTCTGCCTTTCCTCCTTCCATGCATCTTCTTCTCTTTGCCTGTTTTCTTACACATGAGTGCAGATGGCTGTACACTTTTTCCTTCTGTCCCTGAACTTGAAAACATGGCCTTAGAGCTTCACAGGCCCCAAGGTGGGCTTCTACTCAACCTGCCATCACCTGACTGTCTGAGTTCTTCATCCTGGCTCTTGCTGATGTGGCTGGAGACTTAATGAAACAAATGAAGCATGGGTGAACTCAGCAAATTATGAGAAGTTGACCAAAAGGTGAATCCAGCAAAGATCAGGAAGAAAGAATGATATTTAACGCTGTATGAGAATTAATTACCTTTTTACATGAACCTAATCTGTTTGGCATGTATCTTTAGAGGGAAGGAAAGGGACACATTAGTGAAAGCATTCCTTTTTCTCGACTAACAGTTTATCAGAACATGCTTTCATAGTTTACTCTATTCCCAGGTGTAGGTACACAGGTATCGCCTGAGGAGAGGGTTAAAATTCCTCTAATACTGGAAGAAGACACTCACTGTGGAACCCAAACAAGGCTGAAATTTTCTTCCTTCATCAGCAGGTGACATGCCTGTTAGCCAAACAAATGCTTTTTTTTCCCCCCTAAAAGGATCATTTTAGTCAAATGCATCTTGCAGATAAAACATTCCTAGTTAACCAACATACTGCCTAAGGCCATTGTTCACATCCTAAGTGAGTTTCACAAACATAGTGAGAAAAGTGAAAGTGAAAGTTGCTTAGTGGTGTCTAACTCTTTGCAACCCCATGGACTATAAAGTCCATGGGATTCTCCAGGCCAGAATGCTGGAATGGGTAGCCATTCCCTTCTCCTGGGGATCTTCCCAACCCAGGGATTGAACCCAGGTCTCCCTCAAGAGGATTCTTTACCAACTGAGCCACAAGGGAAGCCCAAGAATACTGGAGTGGGTAGCCTACCCCTTCCCCAGGGCATCTTCTGAGCCAGGAATTGAACCACGGTCTCCTGCATTGCAGGTGGATTCTTTACCAATCGAGCTATCAGGGAAGTCTAACAGTAAGAAGAGATCATTTGCTACAGAAGATGGCATTCCTTACACAGGACACGGAATGCAGTTTTATGATCCTAACCACTTTCTCTGTGGACACACTCAGAGAAATAAATACTTAGTTACTGTTAGCCATTCTGCTTACTCTTCTCTTACTATACCATCTGTTACACAGTATTTCTACAGCCTCAATGATTTAAAAAAAAGCTGAAGATGGGTGGGAGGATTTAAAATTATGAGACAAGAAACAGAAATCATTGATCTAATTCATGTGCATATTGAGACATTAATTATATTCGATCACAGAGTGCCTTTTCTTTCCAAGTAAGAGTCATATAATTCTGATATTAGCAATTTTCACTGTAAAATTTTTACATTGCATACTGCTTTATTTCAAAAATTTCAAGACCTGACACTCTCTTCTTTACTCAAAACTTATACAATTCAAAGCTGAGAACAAAACAAAACAGCCCAAGGAAAAGCAGGCAAAGGGCATGAGTTTTTCTAAATAAGATATTCAGATGGCCAATAGGTACATTAAAAAGAGCTCAATATCACTAGTCATCAGGAAAATATAAATCAATATCACAATGAGATATTACCTCACACCTGTTAGAATGTCTATTTAAAAATTAGGAAACAATAAATACTGACAAAAGTGTAGAAAAAACAAACCCTTCTACCCTCTTGGCTAGTACAGTCATCATGGAATACAGTATAAAGGTTACTCAAGAAATTAAAAAGACAACTACCAAATGATCCCACAATTCTGCTTCTGGGTATATATTCTAAAAGAAGAGACATCATTACCTTAAAGAGACACCTGCACTCTGGTGTTCACTGAAGCATTATTCACAGTAGGCAGGATACAGAGACAACCGGGTGTCCATCAGTGCACTAATGGATAAACTAGACATGAGGTCTCCCTGCCTCTCCCTCTCTTTCACACACACACACACACACACACACACACACACACACACACACACAGAAATATTATTCCGCTGCAAAAATGAGAAAATCTTTCCAACTGTGACAACATGGATGAACCTGAAGGGCATTATGCTAAGGAAAATAGCCAGACAGAGGAAGACTTACTGAATGGTATCATTTATACATGAAATCAGAAAAGAAAGTTAAGTAAAACTTCTAGAAACAGAGAAGAGAATGGTGGTTGCCAGGGGTTTGAGGGATGGAGGAAATAAGAAGACCTTGGAAAATAGGTACAGACTCAGCTACAAGATGAAGATTAACAAGGAATGAGGAATGGCTGTGTCACAGGGTGACTGAAGTTGGAAATACTGTATTGTATAATTGTAATTTACTAGGCCACCTCATGCGAAGAGCTGACTCATTGGAAAAGACCCTGATGCTGGGAAGGATTGGGGGCAGGAGGAGAAGGGGACGACAGAGGATGAGATGGCTGGGTGGCATCACTGACTCTATGAACGTGAGTCTGAGTGAACTCCGAGAGATGGTGATGGACAGGGAGGCCTGTCGTGCTGCAATTCATGGGGTTGTGAAGAGTCGGACACGGCTGACTGAGCTGAACTGAACTGAGGATAGTAGAAATTATGTGTTCTCTTAAAAATAAAAGCAAAACAACAACAAAAACGTGAAATGACTGTGTTGACTAATGCTAGAATGGATCCTTTCATGACATGTATGTATATCAAACTCACAGTTTAAATATTTTGGCATTTTGTTTGCCAATTGTATCTCTATAGGGCTGAACAAACAACAGCAAAGGTAAACCTGGAGCAGGTGAGGCCGAACCAGGGGATATAAGAGAACTAACTGTCCTGGTTGGCTCCACTCTCCCTCTCCCGGCCTTCAATTGTGACCACACAGACCGCAGGGAACGCAAAGACCAGTCACTTAAGCTAGCTCACACCTTCACTTCCACCAGCACTGCTGGTGGTACTGGTGACCAGAGGTGTGTGAGACACTCATCTGTAAGCTCACATTTGCGTTTGACACCCTTGCCAAAGGGGATTAACCAGGGGACATCACTATACACCAGGGATGGCAATGGACCCTGCTTCACTGTGGTGCTGCTGAGCTTAAATAAGGTGAGGCATCAAAGGCACGCATTGTCGGAGAAAGAAAATGGGAAAAACAGAGAAAATAGAGCATTTACATGTGGCCACTACTGGCACTGACTCCTAGTTCATGGGAGAATTATACACAATTTCCTAGGTACTGGGAACATACACATATATATACACACATACACATATATAAAATATGCATACATATGTGAAAATATAATTATTATAACTTGGTGGGACTATATGTTAATACATATATATGTAAGTACATATATGTATATATATAATGA